>LNAC01001656.1:21743-62585 GCA_002007465.1 Ailurus styani
ATGAAAGAGGAGAGATCACAACCAATACCTAAGAAATTCAAACAATTCTAAGAACATATTATGAGCAACTCTACACCCCAAATTTAACAATCTGGAAGAAATGGATGCATTCTTAGAGAAATATAAACTACCAAAACTGAACCAGGAAGAAACTGAAGACCTGAATAGACCCATCACCAGAAAGGCGATTGAAGCAGTCATCAAAAATCTCCCCACGAACAAGAGCCCAGGGCCAGATGGCTTCCCAGGGGAATTCTACCAAACATTTAAAGAAGAATTAATACCTATTCTCCTGAAACTGTTCCAAAAAATAGAATTGGAAGGAAAACTTCCAAACTCCTTTTATGAGGCCAGCATTACCTTGATCCCCAAACCAGGCAAAGACCCCATCAAGAAGGAGAATTACAGACCAATATCTTTGATGAATACGGATGCAAAAATCCTCAACAAAATACTAGCCAATAGGATCCAGCAGCACATAAAAAGGATTATTCACCACGACCAAGTGGGATTTATTCCTGGGATGCAAGGTTGGTATAACATTCGCAAATCAATTAATGTGATACACGATATTAATAAAAGAAAGAACAAGAACCATATGATCCTCTCAATAGATGCTGAAAAAGTATTTGACAAAGTACAGCGCCCTTTCTTAATCTAACCTCTTCATAGTGTAGGCATAGAGGGTACATACCTCAATATCATCAAAGCCATCTATGAAAAACCCACAGCGAATATCATTTTCCATGGAGAAAAACTGAGAGCTTTTCCCCTAAAGTCAGGAACATGGCAAGGCTGTCCACTATCACCACTGCTATTCAACATAGTACTAGAAGTCCTAGCCTCAGCTAGCAGACAACAAAAAGAAATAAAAGGCATCCAAATTGGCAAGGAAGAAATCAAACTCTCACTCTTTGCAGATGGGAGGATACTTTATGCGGAAAACCCAAAGGACTCCACTCCAAAACTGCTAGCACTCATACAGGAATTCAGTAAAGTGTCAGGATATAAAATCAATGCCCAGAAATAAGTTGCATTTCTATATACCAACAACAAAACAGAAGAAAGAGAAATTAAAGAGTCAATCCCATTTACAATTGCACCCAAAACCATAAGATACCTAGGAATAAACCTAACCAAAGAGGCAAAGAATCTGTATTCAGAAAACTATAAAGTACTCATGAAAGAAATTGAGGAAGACACAAAGAAGTGGAAAAACATTCCATGCTCATGGATGGGTAGAATAAATATTGTGAAAATGTCTATGCTACCTAGAGCCATCTATACATTTAATGCAATCCCCATCAATATACCAGCCATTTATTTCAAAGAAATGGAACAAATAATCCTAAAATTTATATGGAACCAGAAAAGACCCCGAATAGCCAAAGGAATGTTGAAAAAAAAAAGCAAAGTTGGCGGCATCACAATTCCAGATTTCAAGCTCTATTACAAAGCTGTCATCATCAAGACAGTATGGTACTGGCACAAAAACAGACATATAGACCAGTGGAACAGATTAGAGAACCCAAAAATGGACCCTTAACTCTATGGTCAACTAATCTTCGACAAAGAAGGAAAGAATGTCCAGTGGGAGAAAGACAGTCTCTTCAACAAATGGCGTTGGGAAACCTGTCAGCCACATGCAGAAAAATGAAACTGGATCATTTCCTTACACCACACACAAAAATAGACTCCAAATTGATAAAATTCCTCAATGTGAGAAAGGAATCCTTCAAAATCCTCGAGGAGAACACAGGCAGCAATCTCTTCGACCTCAACCGCAGCAACTTCTTCCTAGGAACATCAACAAAGGCAAGGGAAGCAAGGGCAAAATGAACTATTGGGACTTCATCAAGATTAAAAGCTTTTGCACAGCAAAGGAAACCTTCATCAAGATTAAAAGCTTTTGCACAGCAAAGGAAACAGTCAACAAAACCAAAAGACAACTGACAGAATGGGAGAAGATATTTGCAAATGACATATCAGATAAAGGGCTAGTATCCAAAATCTATAAAGAGCTTCTCTGGGCAGAAGACATGAACAGACATTTCTCCAAAGAAGACATCCAAATGGCCAACAGACACATGAGAAAGTGCTCAACATAACTTGGCACCAGGGAAATACCAATGAAAACCACAGTGAGATACCACCTTACACCAGTCAGATTGGCTAAAATCAACAAGTCAGGAAACGACAGATGTTGGCTAGGTTGCAGAGAAAGGGGAACCCTCCTACACGGTGGGAATGCAGGCTGGTGCAGTCACTCTGGAAAACAGTATGGAGATTCCTCCAAAAGTTGAAAATGGAGCTACCCTATGACCCAGCATTCGAACTACTGGGTATTTATCCTAAAGACACAAAGGTGGTGATCCTCAGGGGCAGGTGCACGAGAATGTTTATAGCAGCAATATCCACAATAGCCAAACTATTGAAAGAACCTAGTTGTCCATCAACAGATGAATGGATAAAGAAGATGTGGCATATATATAAAATGGAATACTATGCAGCTATCAAAAGAAATGAAATCTTGCCGTTTGCAACGACATGGATGGATCTGGAGGGTATTATGCTGAGTGAAATAAGTCAGTCAGAGAAAGACAATTATCATATGATCTCTCTGATATGAGGAACTTGAGGGGCAGGGTGGGGGGTCGTGGTGGGTAGGGAGGGAAAAATAATGAAACAAGATGGGATGGGGAAGGAGACAAACCATAAGAGACTAGTAATCTCACAAAACAAACT
Organism: Ailurus styani; assembly: GCA_002007465.1. Lineage (NCBI taxonomy): Eukaryota > Metazoa > Chordata > Mammalia > Carnivora > Ailuridae > Ailurus > Ailurus styani. The sequence goes on from LNAC01001656.1 coordinate 24,489, forward strand.
GAGGGTTACTGGGGAGTGGGAGGGTAGGGATAGGGTGGATGGGTTATGAACATTGGGGAGGGTTTGTGCTTTAGTGAATGCTGTGAAAGATGTAAGACTGATGATTCACAGACCTGTACCCCTTGGGCAAAGAATAAAATATAATTTAAGAAAAAGCATCATCATTCTGAACTCTAGTTTTGTCATGTTACTAATGTCCGCATTGATTAGGTCCCTAGCCGTCATTACTTCCTCTTGTTCTTTTTTTTGTGTGTGTTGATATTTTCAGCCTTGTCATTTTATGCCAATAAGAATAGATGCATGAGAGAACAAAATACTCAAAGTTAGCAATGACCCCAGCGAAATATACCCTAACCTAATTCATGGAGACCTGGAACTGAGAAGTAAAGAAAGAGTAAAAACCAAAAAACCAAAAAACAAAATCATACAAACAAAAACAAAATGAAAATAAATAAAACAAAATCGTATATCTATATTATCTATTTCTGTCTCTGACTCTATCTCTATATCTCGATCTCGTATCTATCTCAACCTATATCTCTATCTCTATCTATCTCTATCTCTATCTATTAAACTGGTGAATTGAACAGATCCTATATGTATATGAAAAATAAGGTTAAATACAATGAAGGGATAATATGTGATTATAACAATGAAAATTTAAAAAGATTAAAGAGTGTTGATAAGATTTAATAGTTTAAAACATTAAAATAGGAAAAAGGAAAAAATTTAAAAAGAAAAAAGTAAGAAAAAAATTCAAAGAAAAAAATTCAAAAAATTCAAAATATTTAACTTTGTGGAAGGCGGCAAGATGGGGGAGGAGTAGGAGACTGATTATCATCAGGTCCCAGAAATTCACCCAGAGAGCTATCAAACTACACCGACAAATTCTACAGGAGATCGAAGAGAAGAACAGCAGCGATTCTAGGAACAGAAAATCGACCACATTCCAGAAGGTAGGACGTGTGGAGAAGTGAATTTGAAGCGACGAGGAGATAGACACTGGGGGGAGGGGCCGGCTCTGGCAAGGGAGCGAGCATTGGAGCACAGACTCGTCACTGTTAGACAACGGCTCCTCTGAGGGACATCACCCCAGAGGCCAAGCAGGGGGGGAAACTCTGGTGGGGACAGTGTGGTCTCAGGACCTGGGGGGACACAAAAAGACCAGGCGTGTCTGAGCGTGACCTAGCTCCCAGGTATCAGAGAGAAGCCGACGGGAGAGATGGAGCCAAGCTGAGAAGGTGTTTCTCAGCTCAGTGTTACCATAGGCTGGGATCCAAAGCACAGCCAGGCCACTGATCTGTGAGTAGGGACCCCACGGGCGGCAGACCCAGAGAAACCCTCTCCTTCCTCCTCTGGGAATGGTAGCACAGGAGTGGCTGTAGGAATCTGCCGGGTTCGGAGATTCTAAACGGGGCCATGTAGGAGAGAAACGCTCGGTCACAGGCCGGGTGAGCTCAGAGAGTGCCCAGAGACCAGGAGACGGAAGGGACTTCTTTTCTCTGAGACACACTGAGGACTGAGGCCCCAAGATCTTGGCTCCTCCAGGTCAGAGACTGAGAGCCACCATTTTCAGTCCCGTCCTCCAAAGCTCTATGGAAAGCGTTCAGGGAACAAAAGCTCTGGACAGCGAACGTGAGCTGATTACTTAGCCTGGCCCCTGGCAAGGGTGGTGTGAATCCGCCTTGGGCAGAGACACTTGAGAATCACAGCAACAGGCCCCTCCCCCAGAAGACGGGGGAAAAACATCCACCTAAAGTCAAGTTCAAGATTGCTAAGAATTGTGGAACTCAGGAACAAGGGGAAAGCAATGCAGAGAATTAATGGCTTTTACCCCATGACTTCTTAGTCATTCAAAGTTAAATTCTTTGAATTTCTTTTCTTTGAAATTTTTTCTTCTTAATTTCTTCTTTTAAATTTTTTCCTTTTTCCTATTTTAATGTTTTTAACTATTATATCTTATCAACAATTTTTAATCCTTTTAAAATTTTCATTGCTATAATCATATTTTAACTCTTCATTGTGTTTAACCTAAATTTTGTAAACATATAGTCTGTTCAATTCACCAGTCTAATAGATAGAGATAGAAATAGAGATAGAGATAGAAATAGAGATAGAGTCATAGACAGACATAGATATAGAAACAGAAATAGATAATATAGATATAGATATGGGATTTTGTTTTATTTCTTTTTCTTTTGTTTTGCTTTGTATGGTTTTTTTTGGGGAGGGGGTTTGGTGTTTTCCTTCTTTCTTTTTTCCCCAGTTCCAGGTCACTTCTGAGTAGGTTAGTGTATATTTCTCTGGGGTCAGTGCTACCCTTTAGTATTTTGTCCTCTCATCCATCTATTCTTATCTGCATAAAATGACAAGGAGGAAAAAATCAACACAAAAAAAAAGAACAAGAGAAAGTAATGATGGCTAGGGACCTAATCAATGCGGACACTAGTAATATGACAGAACTAGAGTTCAGAATGACGATTCTTAAGGTGCTGGCTGGACTTGAAGAAACCATGGAAGATAATAGAGAAGCCGTCTCTAAAGAAATAAAATCCTTTCTGGAGATATAAAAGAATTAAAATCTAACCAAGCTGAAATAAAAAAAGCTATTAATGAGGTGCAATTAAAAATGGAGGCTCTTACTGCTAGGATAAATGAAAAAGAAGACAGAATTAGTGATTTAGAAAACAAAATGTCAGAGAAAAAAGAAGAGGATGAAAAGAGAGACAAACAGCTACTGGACCATGAGGGGAGAATTCTAGAGATAAGTGATACCAAAAGATGAAACAATATTAGAATAATTGGGATCCCAGAAGAGGAAGAAGGGGGGGGAGAAGGCATTTTGGAGCAAATTTAATACAGAATTTCCGTAATGTGGCAAGGGAACAAGCATCAAAATTCAGGAGGCACAGAGAACCCCCTCAAAATCAATAAAAACCTGTCCAAACCCCGTCATCTAATATTAAAACTTACAACTCTTAGTGACAAAGAGAAAATCCTGAAAGCAGCTCGGGACAAGAGGTCTATAACATACAATGGTAGAAATATTAGATTGTCAGCAGACCTATCCACAGAGACCTGGCAGGCCAGAAAGAGCTGGCATGATATATTCAGAGCACTAAATGAGAAAAATATGCAGCCAAGAATACTATATCCAGCTAGGCTNCCAGCTAGGCTGTCATTGAACATAGCAGAAGAGATAAAATGCTTCCAGGATAAACAACAACTCAAGAAATTTGGAAACAACAAGCCAGCCATACAGGAAATATTGAAAGGGTTCCTCTAAGCAAAGAGAGCATAAAAGAAACATAGACCAGAAAGGAAGAGACACAATATACAGTAACAGTCACCTTACAGGCAATACAATGGCTCTAAATTCATATCTCTCAATAGTTACTCTGAATGTAAATGGACAAAATGCCCCAACTGAAAGACACAGGGTATCAGAATGGATAAAAAAACAAGAGCCATCAATATTCTGTCTACAAGAAACTCATCTTATATGCAAAGTCACCTCCATATTTAAAGTGCGGGGGTAGAAAACTATTTACCTTGCCAATGGACAGCAAAAGAAAGCTGGAGTGGTAATACTTATATCAGATAAATTAGAATTTAAGCGAAAGAATATCATAAGAGATGAGGAAGGACACTATATCATTCTAAAAGGATCTGTCCAACAAGAATATCTAACAACCATAAATATCTATGCCCCTAACATGGGAGCAGCCAATTATATAAACCAATTAATAACAAAATCAAAGAAACACATTGACAATCATACAATACTAGTAGGGGATTTTAACACCCCCCTTACTGAAATGGACAGATCATCAAAGCAAAAGATCAACAAGGAAATAAAGGCTTTAAATGACACCCTGGACCAGTTGGACATCACAGATATATTCAGAACATTCCATCCCAAAACAACAGAATACACATTCTTCTCTAGTGCACATGGAACATTATCCAGAATAAACCATATTCTGCATTTCAAATCAGGACTCAACAGGTACCAAAAATTGGGATCATTCCCTGCATATTTCAGAACATAATGCTCTGAAACTAGAACTCAACCACAAGAGGAAAGTTGGAAAGAACTCAAATACGTGGAGGCTAATAACATCCTACTCAAGAATTAATATGTCAACCAGGAAATTGAAGAAGAATTAAAAAAATTTATGGAAACACATGAAAATGAAAACACAACTGTTCAAAATCTTTGGGACACAGCAAAAGCAGTCTTGAGAGGAAAGTGTATAGCAATACAAGCCTTACTCAAGAAATAAGAAAGGTCCGAAGAACACAAACGAACTCTATACCTAAAAAAGCTAGAGAAGGAACAGCACAGAAAGCCTACATCCAGCAGGAGAAGAAAAATCATAAGGATCAGTGCAGAAATCAATGAAATAGAAACCAAAAAAACAGTGGAACAAATCAACGAAAGTAGGAGCTGGTTCTTGGAAAGAATTAATAAGATTGATAAACCCCTGGCCAGACTTATCCAAAAGAAAAGAGAAAGGACTCAAATTAATAAAATCATGAATGAAAGAGGAGAGATCACAACCAATACCAAAGAAATACAAACAATTATAAGAACGTATTATGAGCAACTCTACACCAGCAAATTTGACAATCTGGAAAAAATGGATGCATTCGTAGAGAAATATAAAGTACCAAAACTGAACCAGGAAGAAATTGAAGACCTGAATCGACCCATCACCAATAAGGAGATTGATGCAGTCATCAAAAATCTCCCCACAAAAAAGAGCCCAGAGCCAGACAGCTTCCCAGGGGAATTCTACCAAACATTTAAAGAAGAATTAATACCTATTTTCCTGAAACTATTCCAAAAATTAGAAATGGAAGGAAAACTTCCAAATTCATTTGATGAGGCCAGCATTACCTTTATCACAAGACCAAGCAAAGACCCCATCAGAAAGGAGAATTACAGACCAATATCTTTGATGCACATGGATGCAAAAATCCTCAACAAAATACTAGCTGATAGGATCCAACAGCACATTAAAAGGATTATTCACCATGACCAAGTGTGATTTATTGCTAGGATCCAAGGTTGGTTTAACATTTGCAAATCAATCAATGTGATATAAGACATTAATCAAAGAAAGAACAAGAACCATATGATCCTCTCAATAGATGCTGAAAAACATTTGACAAAGTATAGCACCCTTTCTTGATCAAAACTCTTCACAGTGTAGGCATAGAGGGTACATACCTCAATATCATCAAAGCCATCTATGAAAAACCCACAGCGAATATCTATCTCAATGCAGAAAAGCTGAGAGCTTTTCCCCTAAAGTCAGGAACATGGCAAGGCTGTGAACTATCACCACTGCTATTCAACATAGTACTAGAAGTACTAGCCTCAGCAATCAGACAAAAAAAGAAAAAAAGCATCCAAATTGGCAAGGAATAAGTCAAACTCTCACTCTTTGCAGATGATATGATACTTTATGTGGAAACCTAAAGGACTCCACTCCAAAACTGCTAGAACTCATACAGGAATTCAGTAAAGTGTCAAGATTTAAAATCAATGCACAGAAATCAGATGCATTTCTATATACCAACAAAAAAAAACAGAAGAAAGAAATTAAAGGGTCAATCCCATTTACAATTGCACCCAAAACCATAAGATACCTAGCAATAAACCTAACCAAAGAGCCAAAGAATCTGTATTCAGAAAACTATAAAGTACTCATGAAAGAAATTGACGAAGACACAAAGAAGTGGAAAAACATTCCATACTCATGGATAGGAAGAACAAATATTGTGAAAATGTCTATGTTACCTAGACAATCTACATATTTAACGCAATCCCCATCAAAATACCAGCAATTTATTTCAAAGAAGTGGAACAAATAATCCTAAAATTTATATGGAACCAGAAAAGACCCCGAATAGCCAAAGGAATGTTGAAAAAAAAAAAAAGCAAAGTTGGCGGCATCACAATTCCAGACTTCAAGGTCTGTTACAAAGCTGTCATCATCAATACAGTATGGTACTGGCACAAAAACAGACCCATAGATCTGTGGAACAGAAGAGAGTCCTACAATGGACCCTCAACTCTATGGTCAACTAATCTTCAAGAAAGCAGGAAAGAATATTCAGTGGGATAAAGACAGTCTCTTCCACAAATGGCATTGGGAAAACTGGACAGCCCCATGCAGAAAAATGAAACTGGATCATTTCCTTACACCACACACAGAAATAGACTCCAAATGAATGAAAGACCTCAATGTGAGAAAGGAATCCATCAAAATCCTTGAAGAGAGCACAGAGAACAACCTCTTTGACATCTACCACAGAAATTTCTTTCTAGGAACATCTCCAAAGGCAAGGGAAGCAAAGGCAAAAATGAACTTTTGGGACTTCATCAAGATTAAAAGCTTTTGCACAGCAAAGGAAACAGTCAACAAACCAAAAGACAACTGACAGAGTGGGAGAAGATATTTGCAAATGACATATCAGATAAAGGACTCGTATCCAAATCTATAAAGAGCTTCTCAAACTCAACACCCATAGAACAAATAACCCAGTCAAGAAATGGACAGAAGACATGAACAGACATTTCTCCAAAGAAGACATCCAAATGGCCAACAGACACATGAGAAAGTGCTCAACACCACTTAGCATCAGAGAAATAAAAATCAAATCCACAGTGAGATACCACCTCACACAAGTCAGAATGGCTAAAATCAACAAGTCAGGAAATGACAGATGTTGGCGAGGATGCAGAGAAAGGGGAACCCTCCTACACTGTTGGTGGGAGTGCAAACTGGTGCAGCCACTCGGTAAAACAATGTGGAGATTCTTCCAAAAGTTGAAAATAGAGCTACCCTATGACCCAGCAATGGCACTACTGGGTATTTACCCTAAAGATACAAATGTAATGATCCTCAGGGGCACATGCACCCGAATGTTTATAGCAGCAATGTCCACAATAGCCAAACTGTGGAAAGAACCCAGATGTCCATCAACAGATGAATGGATAAAGAAGATGTGGTATATATATATACAATGGAATACTATGCAGCTATCGAAAGAAACGAAATCTTGCTATTTGCAATGACATGGATGGAACTAGAGGGTGTTATCTTGAGATAAATAAGTCAATCAGAGAAAGACAATTATCATATGATCTCTCTGATATGAAGAACTTGAGAGTCAGGGCAGGGGGTTGTGGGGGGTAGGGAGGGAAAAATAATGAAACAAGATGGAGTGGTGAAGGAGACAAACCATGAAAGACTCCTCACAAAACAAAGTGAGGGTTACTTGGGGGTGCGAGGGTAGGGATGGCGTGGATGGGTTATGGACATTGGGGAGGGTTTGTGCTTTGGTGAATGTTGTAAAAGGTGTAAGCCTGATGATTCACAGACCTGTACCCCTGGGGCAAAAAAAATATCTTTGAATGACTAAAGAATCATGGGGGGAAAACTATTAATTCTCTGTGATGCTTTACCCTAGCTCTGGAGTTCCACAATTCTCAGCAATCTGGAACTTGACTTTGGCTGGATTTTTTTTTTCTGGTCTTCTGGGGGAGGGGCTGTTGCTGTGAACCTCAAGTGTCTTTGTCCGAGGCGTAATCTCACTGTCCTCATCAGGGGCCAGGCTAAATAATCACCTCGTGTTCGCTATCAGGAGCTTTGTTCCCTGAACACTTTCTGTATGGCTTTGGAGGATGGGCCTGAAAATGGCTTCCAGTCTCTGACCCAGAGGAGCCGATAGCTCAGGGCCTCAGTCCTCAGTGCTCCTCAGAGAAAAGCAGCTCCTCCCATCTCCTGGTCTCCGGCCATGCTCCGAGCTCATCAGGCCGTTGACCAAGCATCTCTCTCTCTCTGATGTGGCCCTGTTTAGAATCTCTGAAATCAGCAGATTCCTGCAGCCACTCCTGTGCCACTTCTTCCGGAGGAGGAAGGAAGAGTCTCCAGGTCTACTGCCCATGAGATCCCCGCTCACAGAGCAGTGGCCCGACTGTGCTTCGGATCCCATCCCAAAGTATCCCTGAGCTGAAAGACCCCTTTTCAGCTCGGCTCTGTCTCTCCCGTTGGCTTCTCTCTGATACCTGGGAGCTCTGTCGTGCTCAGACAACCCCTGCCTTTTTGTGTCCCCGTGGGTCCTGAGACCACACTGTCCTTGAGAGGGCTTCACCCCCCACTTGGCCTCTGGGGCGACCTCCCTCAGTGGAGCCGACTTCTAACAGTTCCTAGTCTGTGCTCTGCTACTTGCTCACTTGACGGGAGCCAGCCCCTCCCCCCAGGTCTATCTTCCTGTCGCTGCAGATTCACTTCTCCGCACGTCCTACCTTCTGGAAAGTGGTCAATTTTCTGTTCCTAGAATCGCTGCTCTTCTCTTCTTCGATCTCCTGTAGAATTTGTAGGTTTTTAGAATAGTTTGATAGCTATCTGGGTGAATTTCTGGGACCTGATGATAATAGGTCTCCTCCACCATCTTGCCTCTCCTCTGAAAATCTTCTTAAAAGATGAGAAAATAGCTTTGATAGAACAATATGAAATGTTTTTGTTTTTTTTTATTTTTTGAACATTTTTGCTTTTATTTATTTTTTATTATGTTATATTAGTCATCATATAGTACTTCATTGGTTTTTTTATTATTATTTGACCCAGAGGTACAGGTCTGTGAATCATCAGGCTTACACCTTTCACAGCATTCACCATAGCACAAACCCTCCCCAATGCCCATAAACCATCCACCCTACTTCATTGATTTTTGATGTAGTGTTTCATGATTCATTGCTTGCTTATAACACCCACTGCTCATTGCAATACATCCCCTCCTTAATGTTTTAGAAGTTCCTGAGTTTGTATATCTATCCATACTTTATTATTCTATGTGGTGATTGAATCAGCATGTGATTGTGTTTACTGTTCATTTGCCCATTGATTTTTCTGAATCAGGTGCTATATGTGTTTTCTGGATATTTTCTCTCTCTTTCCCTCTGTGTCTTTTAACTTGTGATTCTTTAAGGAATCTCTATATTTCTTGTATCCTAAAGTAAAAGAACCCAGGTATTGATTTTTATGATTTTAAAATTTTTTACATGCTTTAGCTCTATTGTTCATGCATCATATTTTTTTCCACAGTTTTTTTTTCATTCATCATATTATTTACAAGTGTTAATTTCACCTCCTTTTGTGGAAGTCAAGCTTATTATTTCTTTTTTTTTTAATTTTTAAATTTTTATTCTTTGCCCCAGGGGTACAGGTCTGTGAATCATCAGGCTTACATCTTTCACAGCATTCACCAAAGCACAAACCCTTCCCAATGTCCATAACCCGTCCACCCTATCCCTACCCTCCCACCCCCCAGTAACCCTCAGTTTGTTTTGTGAGATTAGGAGTCTCTTATGGTTTGTGTCATTCCCCATCCCATCTTGTTTCATTATTTTTACCTCCCTAAAGTTGAAAATGGAGCTACCCTACGACCCAGCAATCGCACTATTGGGTATTTACCCTAAAGACACAAAGGAAGCTTATTATTTCTATGTCTTGTATAATTGTTTGAGCACAAAATTCCAGCAGAATTTTACATGAAACCCTAACTCCTCTATTATGGGCAGCCCTGATGGTGCTCCCAGAACTCACAGAAGATGGAACAGATGTAAGGCAGCTCCTCACAAAGACCAGTGGTTGGTTTCTTGCAGGAAGCATCTGGATACCTGGACTGTTCACAGGATGCCTCTCTGCTGTGATCCCAAAGACAGGTATCCCAAATTATGGGCTACAAATCTAGTTTCAACAGGTTTATTGACTGATTTCAGACAGGGTCATTATATAGCCTCCATGTTATTATCCAAAAAATAGACATCTTTACATAAACAAATGTCTAAATAATTCAGTAGGTGAATGTTTCAAACTCACAAAAAATAAACTAAGTCCAAATGATTCTTTTCCCCCCAAATGTTTTCCTTTTCCCCACCCCAGTGGCCACCACTATACTAACCCCATACTCTAGACCCAGGATATGTTGTTGAGAACAATTTGGAATCACCTGTCATGTGGTATAAACAGTGATAGAAAAAGAGTGTCATGAGAGCATCTCTAGTCCATAGAACTCCTGGAAAGGATCTGTCAGTCATGATCAGTTTCTCTCCAATCCTGCCTCCTTCTAGAAGAGCATACTAGGTCAAGCATGTCAATATGCATGAAGAGACTTTGGCCGAGGAAAGCTCACAGCTGTAGGTCAAGTCACAAAGTGTGCACAAAGAGGCAGACAGAGAGCATCCTGTATCCCCTGTGGCATACAGAATTGCCCTGGTGAGAAGCCTCCAGAGCTGAGCCCATGAAGCCAAATTTGACTCTTGTCCCCTTCTCCAAGAGGCTCAGAACCTGAAATCCTTTCCCTTGATTTCAGTGAGGTAATTCTCCACCCTACTCAGCTCTCTTTAGCATTACTCTTGTTTTCTAAGCATTTTGAGAATTCAGTCATTTTCTTAATGTCCCTCTTTCATCATCCTCAAACAGACTGGGGTTGGATTAAATTAATGTGTGATGTTTCCTCAACCCTGAGCCACATCCACCTCACATACTCTACCCCTGCCACATGGCCATCCTTGTAGGAGCAAAGTGACTCTTGGAGGGAGTATGTGGGCCACTCGGTTTTGCGGGTGCCATAACTCATTGTGGAGGAATTAAAACACAAGAAGACAATCAGAAGGGATCAGGGGAATCATAACTAAGCTGGGAGGGTTTGGAGGAAGGACAGGAAAAGGAGAAGAGCATTGTTTTCCAGCTCTCTCTGCTGCCTTCCCTGGCGCTTGACATCTATACTCTGAGGCCACTAGGGGGCAGCGAGGGCCTGAATTTGGGAAAAGCAATTTTCGTTCTATCCTGTGTGCACTTTCAACAGCTGCTTCTGGAGTAACTCTAAATGGGACACAAGGGAAGGGGGTCTAATATATGTTGTGTTCCAATAGTTCCTTTACTCAAAGTTCCAGTATCATCCCCAAGCCTCAAACCACTGCAGAGTGGGGCACAGAGTGATGCATGTGGACCAGGAACTGAGGGGCACCAAAATGGAGCTGAGGGAAAATGAGAGGCCCAGCTCTTCATGCGCTCCTGGAAAAGGAGTAATTGGATCTCTCCCAATCTCAGCCAGCCTGGAGAGCTCTCCTTACCGTCTTCTTACATAGTAGTGTGGTCTTGGGTTTCCTCCAATATCCACACCAAGACTTGCCCAGGGAAAGGTAAAGATATTCCAAAGCTGGTTTAAATTCCTAGACTCTGTTATGGGCTTGGTCTCTAATGATTCAGAAAATCCATGTGAAAGCATTTTAATGTCTGGGTAGCTAAGCTATGCTTCCCAGGTATGCAGAAATCTCTAGAATAGGGATTCAGGTCAGCGTGGTTGAGGAGAGGCATGTCAGGAAGCACTTTTGCATGGAGGCCCCTCCCTCCTCTGAAGTAGGTGGAATGGATAAGAGAGTTAAGGGGGGTGGAGGCCCAGGGTTGGGGTCTCAGAAGACAGTGGTCTTGGGACGTCTCCACCATGGCCTGGGGTTTTGTCCTCGTCACCCTCCTCACTCAGAGCACAGGTGAGGACTACAGGAAAGGGAGCTCAGTGACTTATGGGCTGATCCTTTGTCTCCTCCTCAGACTGACCTGGGGCACTGGCACTAAACTCACTAGACTGTGTTCTTTCTGTTTCCAGGGTACTGGGCCCAGTCTACCCTGGATCAGACTCCCTTATTATCAGGGGCTCTGGGAAGTACTGTCACCATCTCCTGTGCTGGAAGCAGCAGTAACATTGGGAGTAATCCTTATATCTCCTGGTATCAGCAGGCCCTAGGCACTTCCCCTAAACTCCTGATATATCGTGTAAGTTCTCGGCCATCAGGCATCCCTGATCGCTTCTCTGGCCTGAAGACTGGAAATACAGCTATCCTGACCATCTCTGGGATCCAGGCTGAAGATGAGGGGGATTACTACTGCACCACATTTACTTCTAGTGATGATTTCCACAGTGGTTCAAGTTCATGAGGAAGTGAGGCCAAAACCTGTCATCTGCTTACAGGCACCCTTCTTACTTTGAAGATGCTCGCCCAACATAGGGACATCTGGAAGCTCATTTCCATGGAGCACTCCCTCCTTTGGGGCTGGTGGAATGGTTTCTTCAGAACATTCACACTTCATAGAATTCCTTCCTAGTCTGTTTCCTGAAGGGACCTTTGTCTTCTGGTAGGGACCAGTCAACTTTGATTTGTTTTCCCCTTTAAACCATCTAATTCATATATATTCTTTTTTAAATTGTTATTTATTTATTTGATAGAGAGCACAAGCAGGTAGAGTAGTAGGTAGAGGGAGAAGGAGAAGCAGGCTCCTGCCTGAGCCAGAACCCTGATTTCAAGTTCGATTCCAGGACCTTAGGACCATGATGTGAATCAAAGGCAGTTCTTTATCCAACTGAGCCATCAAGGTGCCCCTAAACATCTAATTTAGAAAGCACAGTAGGTCAGGCATCTCTGTGTGGATGGAAAAATAATTTACTTCAGGAAATTATACAGCTCTGAGGAAGTTAGTCTCAGCAGAGAAGAAAAGGAGAATAATGTCCTCTGCCCCATGTAATAAACCAAGAAATACACTTTGATGTGAGGTCCTGGAGCTGGGCTCTTTAGAGCAATCTTGACCCCAGTTCCTTCTACTACATTCACAAACCCTCTACTCCTGTTTGTTTAGACTGTTCTCAATGCTGACTGAGTGTTCTCTCTCTCTCTCCCTCTCCCTCTCTCTCTCTCTCTCTCTCTCTCTCTCTCTCTTTCACTCGCTCTCTTTTCTCCCCTATATTTTTTTGTTTTAACATTGTAAAACTACAATCATTTTCTCTCTGTGCCATTGTTCTCATCCATGCTTCCTTCAGAGCTTTGTTTTATTTGACCTCTAATATTTCTTCAGCCCTGAGCCAAGAACTGCAACACTAACACAAACCCTGTGACAAGGCTATACAGGGACAAGCTACCTGGTCCTGAGAGGTAGGATCTGAAGCACCTCGTGTAGCAGGTGACCCATCCCTTTCTTGAGAAAGATGGAGACAAAGGCAAATGTTTCTGGAAAGATGTTAGGGTGATCTAGGGAACTGGTACTGAATGGGAGGGGAAGAAGGAAGGAGAAGAAGGTGCAGAGCAGGGATTCCAGCTCTCACTCTGGGCCTTCTCAGATGCTTGGTTTGCACCAAATGTGGCCACCAACAGACAGCAAGGGCCTAAAGTTGGGGAAGGTATGGCTTTGAATTGCCCTGTCCTTTAGGAAGTCCCAAGAGCTGATTCTTCCTGAGTCATGCAAAGGAGGACCATGTGTAAGGGGTGATCCACATCTTTCGTGCCCCAATAAGTCCTTTCCTTGAAAGACCAACAGACACCCCCAGGCCTCAGCATCAGAGTCCTGCAAGGAAGGGGACAGAGAAGCATGAAAACCAATCCTAGTTAGGAGGATAGGAAGAAGAGAAATGATGTGAAACATTTCCTGCTCTGTTTTTTGTTCCTTAAAAGGAGTGACTCTCTCCTAATTCCAGCCCCTCTGCATCCTATCCCCGCCCACAATCCACACAGAACAGAGAGAAAGTACTTGGACTATTCCTCAACTATATGGGGACTCCCAGAATAGGAACTAAGGGACATTCCATGTCCGGCTCCATTTCCTGGGCACAAACATGAGCTCTCTCCTAGAAAATTCAGGTTGAAGTGTTTAATCTTTCATTTAAGTTCAATGCCCTGGGAAGCATAAGTATCTAGAATGAAAGGTTATATCAGAGGGGGTGAGGCGTGGGAGGTGCAGGAAGCATATTTGCATGAGGTCCCTCACTCCTCTGAAGCAGGTAATGGGGCTATGAGAGGTCTGGAGGAGCCAAGGAAATGTTTGTGATCTCAGCAGGCAGTGCTCTTGGGGCATCTCCTCCATGGGCTTGATGGTCCTTCCCCCCTATTCACTCAGAGCATTGGTGAGGCTTCCATAGAAGGGATTGCAGGGACATCTACTCTGATAATTTGTCTTATTTCCTCAGTTTCTTTAAGGTTCCAGCTCTGATCTCAGCAGAGTGTGCTCTTCCTTTTTTCAGGGTCTCAAGACCAGTCTACCTTGAATGGCTGCCTGACACTATGGGATAGAAACTCACCATTTCCTGTGCTGGAAGAAGTGGTAATATTGGGCATTATAATGCTGTTTTCTGGTACCAACAGCACCCAGGCATGACCTCCATACTCCTTATTTATTATGCATATTCTCAGGCCTCAGCAATCCCTTCTCACTTCTCTGGCTCCATGTCTGGAACACAGTCCCTGACTATCTCTGATCTCCAAGTTTAGCATGAGGCTGGTTATCACCACTGCTCATATGCTCCTGGTGGCACTTCCATAGTGGTCCAAGTTCATTTGGAAGTGAGACCAAAACCTGCCCTGGGTTCACAGGATTCTCCCTTGCTCTGAAGACACTTTCCAACCCTGTGTGTAGGGGGTTCATGTAGCATGGTGTTAAGAATTCAGGTGTTACTCTTCTCTCTCTCTTGATGTTAAAGTGAGAGGAAACACACTCCACCTAATTGTCTGGCAGAGCTTATTTGTTTCTGGAACATGGTCCTAGATAATGACTCTTTCCAACTCTGCAATGGAAGGTACTGGGGGGCCATGAGACTCCTATAATGTACTTCCTGCAATTTATTTAATTATTTTTAAATTTTTGTTTACTTTTCCCTTTTTTATTTCAATTCAATTACTTAACATATATTATATCATTCTTTCAAAGGTAGAAGTCAGTGATTCATCAGTGTTATACAATACCCAGTGCTTATTACATCGTGTGCCCTCCTTAATGTCTATCCCTCAGTTACCCCAAACCATCCAGCAACACTCAGGTTTTTTTCCTGTGATCAAGGGTCTCTTATGGTTTGTCTCCGTGTCTGGTTTTGCCTCCTTTTATTTTTCCTCCTTTCCCCTATGATCCTGTTTTTTTTTTCTTAAATTCCACATGTCAATGAAGTCATATAATAATTGTATTTCTCCGATTGAGATATTTCACTTCATATAATACCCTCTAGTTCTACCCATGTCGTTCCACATGTCAAGATTCTATTTTTTTAATGGATGAGTATTTTTCCATTGTGTATATATAACACAGCTTCTTTTTCCATTCGTCAATGGACATCTGGAATCATCATTTTAAATGATTCTATTTCACATATTAGCCAGCCTAACTGAGAATCAGTTTTCCAGAATTGATGTTCGTATTTAATTCTGATTCCCGCTTGACTTCTTTCTGGTTTTGTTTCTGGCATTGTGTTATTGAGTTATGTTTTATATATCATACAACCTACCCATTTAAACCAATGGCTTTAGTGCATTCTCCAAATTGTGGCAACACTACCACCATCACATTGATATTGTCCTGAAAAAATACCCTATACCTATTGGTATCCATCTCCCATTTCCCACACATTCTCCCAGCCCCAGTCAATCCCTGATCTACATTCTGTCAATTAGTTTTGCCTAGTCTGGACATTTTATATAAATGGAGTTGCACAATATGGGATCTTCGGGCATGATTTCTTTCACTTGGAACAATATTTTCAAGGTTCATTCATGTTTCAGCATGTACTAGTATTTAGGTACTTTTACTCCCAAATATATCCCATTGCATGGATATATTTTTTATTTATTTTTATTTTTATTTATTTTTTTCTTTGAGGTTCCAAGCTACTATGTTTTATTTTATTTTATTTTATTTTATTTTATTTTATTTTATTTTATTTTTATTTTATTATTTGCCTAGGGATACAGGTCTGTGAATCATCAGGCTTACACCTTTCACAGCATTCACCAAAGCACAAACCCTCCCCAATGTCCATAACCCATCCACCCTATCCCTACCCTCCAACCCCCCAGTAACCCTCAGTTTGTTTGGTGAGATTAGGAGTCTCTTATGGTTTGTCTCCTTCCCCATCTCATCTTGTTTCATTTTTTCCCTCCCTACACCCCACGACCCTCCACCCTGCCCCTCAAATTCCTCACATCAGAGAGATCATATGACAATTGTCTTTTTCTGATTGACTTATTTTGCTTAGCAAAACACTCTCTAGTTCCATCCACATCGCTGCAAATGAATATTTAATTTCTTTTGATGGCTGCATCGTATTCCATTGTGTGTATGTATGTGTGTGTGTGTGTGTGTGTGTGTGTGTGTATCACATTTCCTTATCCATTCATCTGTTGATGGACATCTAGGTATTTTCCATAGTTTGGCTATTGTGAACATTGCTGTTATAAACATTTGGGCGCATGTGCCCCTGAGGATCACTACCTTTGTATGTTTAGGGTAAATACCCAGTATTGCAATTGCTGAGTCCTAAGGTAGCTCTATTTTCAACTTTTTGAGGAACCTCCATACTGCTTTCCAGAGTGGCTGCACCAGCTTGCATTCCCACCAACAGTGTAGGAGGGTTCCCTTTTCTCCACATCCTCGCCAGCATCTATCATTTCCTGACTTGTTGATTTTAGACATTATGGCTGGTGTGAGGTGGTATCTCACTGTGGTTTAGATTTGTGTTTCCCTGATGCTGAGGGATGTTGAGCACATTCTCATGTGTCTGTTGACCACTCGGATGTCTTCTTTGGAGAAATGTCTGTTCATGTCTTCTGCCCATTTCTTGACTGGGTTATTTGTATTATGGGTGTTGAGTTTGAGAAGTTCTTTATAGATTTTGGATACAAGCCCTTTATCTGATATGTCATTTGCAAATATCTTCTCCCATTCTGTCAGTTGTCTTTTGGTTTTGTTGACTGTTTCCTTTGCTGTGCAAAAGCTCTTAATCTTGATGAAGTCCCAATAGTTAATTTTAGCCCTTGCTTCCCTTGCCTTTGTTGATGCTCCTAGGAAGAAGTTGCTGCAGCTGAGGCCGAAGAGGTTGCTGCCTGTGTTCTCCTCAAGGCTTTTGATGGATTCCTTTCTCACATTGAGATCTTTCATCCATTTTGAGTCTATTTTTGTGTGAGGTGTAAGAAAATGATCCAGTTTCATTTTTCTGCATGTGGCTGTCCAGTTTTCCCAGCACCATTTGTTGAAGAGACTTTCTTTTTTCCATTGGACATTCTTTCCTACTTTCTCAAAGATTAGTTGACCATAGAGTTGAGGGTTGATTTCTGGGCTCTCCATTCTGTTCCATTGATTTGTGTGTGTTTTTGTGCCAGTACCATACTGTCTCGATAATGACAGTTTTGTAATAGAGCTACAAGTCTGGAATTGTGATGCCACCAATTTTGGTGTTCTTTTTCAGCATTCCTTTGGCTATTTGGGGTCTTTTCTGGTTCCATATAAATTTTAGGATTATTTATTCCATTTCTTTGAAATAAATTGCCAGTATTTCATTGTAGATTGGATTAAATGTGCAGATTATTCTAGGTAGCATGAACACAATATTTTTCTTGAAATCTATGACCATGGAATGCTTTTTCATTTCCTTGTGACTCCTTCAATTACTTTCATGTGTATTTTGTAGTTTTCTGAATACAGATTATTTGCCTTTTTGGGTAGGTTTATTCCTAGGTATCTTACGGTTTTGGTTGCAAATATAAATGGGATCAACTTAATTCTTCTTTCTTCTGTATTGTTGTTGGTATATAGAATTTGAACTGATTTATGTGCATTGATTTTATATCCTGACACTTTATTGAATTCTTTATGAGTTCTAGCAGTTTTGGTGTGGAGTCCATTTGGGCTTTCCACATAAAATATCATATCATCTGCAAAGAGTGAGAGTTTGAGTTCTTCTTTGCCAATAATTGAATTTTTAAATTTATTTTTATTCTTTTTGTTGTTGTCTTATTGCTAAGTCTAGGACTTATATTGCTATACTGAATAGCAGTGGTGATAGCGGACAGCCCTGCCATGTTCCTGACCTTAGGGGAAAAGCTTTCAGTTTTCCCATTGAGAGTGATATTCCCTGTGAGTTTTTCATAGATGGCTTCGGTGATATTGAAGTAAGTACCCTCTATGCCTAGACTGTTAAGACTTTTGATCAAGAAAGAATGCTGAACTTTTTCAAATGCTTTTTCAACGTCTATTAAGAGGGTCATATGGTTCTTGTTGTTTCTTTTATCAATGTCTTGTATCACATTGATTGATTTGCGAATGTGAAACCAACCTTGCTGCCCAGGAATAAATCCCACTTGGTTGTGGTGAATAATCCTTTTAATTTGTTGTTGGAACCTATTGGCTAGTATTTTGTTGAAGATTTTTGCATCCGTGATCATCAAGCATATTAATCTGTAGTTCTCCTTTATGATGGGGCCTTTGCCTGATTTTGGGATCAAGGTAATGCTGGCCTCCTAAAATGACTTTGGAAGTTTTCCTTCCATTTCTATTTTTTGTAAAAATTTCAAAAGAATAGGTATTAAATCTTCTTTAAATGTTTGGTAGAATTCCCCTAGGAAGACTTCTCGCCCTGGGCTCTTGTTTGTTGGGAAATTTTTGATGACTGCTTCCTCACCTTATTGGTTTGGGGTCCATTCATGTTTTCTATCTTCCTGGTTCTGTTTTGGTAATTTATATGTCTATAGGAATGCATCCATTTCTCCCAGAATGTCAAATTTGCTGGTGTAGAGTTGCTTATAACATGTTCTTATAATCGTTTGTATTTCTTTGGTGTTGGTTGTGATCTCTCCTCTTTCATTCATAATTTTATTAATTTGAGTCCTTTCTCTTTTCCTTTGGATAAGTCTGGCCAGGGGTTTATCAATTTTATTAATTCTTTCAAGGTACCAGCTCCCAGTTTCATTGATTCATTCTACTGTTCTTTTGGTTTGTATTTCATTGATTTCTGCTCTGATCTTTATTATTTCTCTTCTGCTGCTGGGGTTAGGCTTTCTTTGCTGTTCTTTCTCCAGCTCAGTTAGGTGTAGGGTTACTTTGTATAACTGAGACCTTTCTTTTTTTCTTGAGAAAGGCTTGTATTGCTATATACTTTCCTCTCAGGACTGCTTTTGCTGTGTGTCAAAGATTTTGAACAGATGTGTTTTCATTTTCATTTGTTTCCATGATTTTTTTAATTCTTCTTTAATTTTCCTGGTTGACCCATTCATTCTTGCGTAGAATGTTCTTTAGCCTTCATGTATTTGATTTTTTTTCCAACTTTCTTCTTGTGATTGAGTTCTAGAATCAGAGCATTATGTTCTGAAAATATGCAGGGAATAATCCCAATATTTTGGTACTAGTTGAGACCTGGTTTGTGACTCAGGATATGATCTATTCTGGAGAATGGTCCATGTGCACTTGAGAAAAATGTGTATTCTGTTCTTTTGTAATTGAATGTTCTGAATACGTACGTCTGTGATGTCCAACTGGTCTAGTGTGGCATTTAAAGCCTTCATTTCCTTATTGATCTATTGCTTAAATGATCTGTCCTTTTCAGTGAGGTGGGCGTTTAATTCTCCTACTATTAATGTATTATTATCAATGTGTTCCTTTGATTTTGTCATTAATTGGTTTATATAATTGGCTGCTCCAATGTTAGGAGCATAGATATTTAAAATTTTTAGATCTTCTTGTTAGACACTTTAAGTATGATAGAGTGTCCTTCCTCATCTCTTATTTTAATCTTTGGCTTAAAATCCAATTTATGTGATATAAGGATGGCCACCCCGACTTTCTTTTAATGTCCATTGACATGGTAAACTGTTTTCCACCCCCTCACTTTAAATCTGGTGATGTCTTTGGCACTAAAATGAGTTTCTTGAGGACAGGATATTTTTTTTTAATTTTATTTTTATTATTTGCCCAAGGGGTACAGGTCTGTGAATCATCAGGCTTACACCTTTCACAGCATTCACCAAAGCACAAACCCTCCCCAATGTCCATAACCCATCCACCCTATCCCTACCCTCCCACCCCCCGGTAACCCTCAGTTTGTATTGTGAGATTAGGAGTCTCTTATGGTTTGTCTCCTTCCCCATCCCATCTTGTTTCATTATTTTTCCCTCCCTACCCCCCACGACCCCTCAAAAAGTTGAAAATGGAGCTACCCTACGACTCTGTGTCTTTTTATTGGGGCATTTATCCCATTTACATTCAGGGTAACTATTGAGAGATATGAATTTAGTGCCATTATAATGCTTGTGAGGTGCGTGTTATTGTGTATTGTGTCTTTTCCTTTCTGGTCTATGTTTCTTGTAGGCTATATCTTTGCTTAGAGGAACCCTTTTAATATTTCCTGTAGGGCTGGATTGGTGTTTGCAAATTCCTTTAGGTTTTGTTTGTCCTGGAAGATTTTGATCTCCTTCTATTTTCAATGACAGCCTTGGTGGACATAATATTCTTAGATGCATATTTTTCTCATTTAGTGCTCTGAATATATCTTGCCAGTTCTTTCTGGCCTTCCAGTTCTCTGTAGATAGGTCTCCTCTCAGTCTAATATTTCTACCATTGTATGTTACAGACCTCTTGTCCTGAGCTGCTTTCATGATTTTCTCTTTGTCACTAAGACTTGTAAGTTTTACTATTAGATGACCGGGTGTGGACCTATTTTTATTGATTTTGAGGGGGGTTCTCTGTGCCTCCTGGATTTTGATGCTTGTTCCCTTCGCCAAATTAGGGAAGTTCTGTACTATAATTTTCTCCAATATACTTTCTACACCCTTTCTCTTTCTTTTTCTTCTGGTGTCCCAATTAATCTAATATTGTTTCATCTTATGGTATCACTTATTTCTTGAATTCTCCCCTCAAGGTCCAGTAGTTGTTTGTCTCTCTTTTCCTCAGCTTCTTTATTCTCTATCATTTGGTCTTCTATATCACTCATTCTCTCTTCTGCCTCACTTATCCTAGCATTAAGATTCTCCATTTTTATTGTACCTCATTAATAGCTTTTTTGATTTCAACTTGGTTAGATTTTAGTTCATTTATTTCCCCAGAAAGGGTTTTTATTTCTCTAGAGAGGGATTTTCTATTATCTTCCATGCTTTTTTTCGAGTCCAGCAGGCACCTTGATAATCATTCTGAACTCTAGTTCTGACATATTACTAATGTCTGCATTGATTATGTCCCTAGCCATAGTTACTACCTCTTGTTCTTTTTTTTTAGTGGTTACTTTTTCTGCCTTGTTATTTTATCCAGATAAGAATAAATGGATGAGAGAACAATATACTAAATGATAGCAATGACCCCAGAAAAATATACCCTGTCCAAATCAAAAGAGACCCGAAACTGGGGGGGAGAAGAAAGAGGGGACAAAATAATGATAATAAATCATCTATATCTGTATCTATCTATATGTATATCTATATCTATTAGACTAGTGGATTGAACAGACCCTACGTATATACAAAAAATAAGGTTAAATACAATGAAGCGATAAAATATGAGTATGGCAATGAAAATTAAAACAGATTTAAAAAGGTATTGATAAGTACAATAGTTAAAGTACGTTAAAATAGGAAAGTGGGAAAATTTTAAAGGAAAAGAGTATGAAAGAAATAAATTTCAAATAATTTAACTTTGAAAGACTGAAGTTTCATGGGAAAAAAGCCTTGAATTATATGTTTTGCCTTCCCCTGTCTCTGGAGTTCCACAATTCTCAGTCATCAGTGAACTTGGTCTTGGCTGGACATTCTTGCTGATCTTCTGGTGGAAGGGTCTGTTGCTGTGATTCTCACCTCTTTGCCCAAGGCAGATTTGCACCACCTACCCAAGGGCAGGCTAAGTAATCAGCTGGGGTTTGCTCTTGGGAGCTTTTTTTCCCTGAATAGATTTCGGTAAAAGCCTTGGAGGTTGGGAATGAAATTGGTGACCTGCCAATCTCTGACCCAAGGGAGTGGACAGTTCGGCACCCCACTCCTCTGTGCTTCTGCAGAAAAAAGCAGTCAGTCTGTCCAGCCGCATTCGGAGCCCAACCAGCCTGTGACAGAGTGTTTCTATTTCTGGTGCACAACCCCATTTGAATCTCCAAACCCAGCAGATTCTTGGAGCACGCTCCCATGTCATTCCTCCCAGAGAAGGAAGGAGGGGTCTCTCCGGATCTACCACTTGTGGGGTCCCTGCTTAAAGTGCGGTGACCCAACTGTACTTTGGATCATGGTTTAAGGTAACACTGAGCTGACAGACCCCTCCTCAGTTTGCCTCTGTCTCTCCATCGGCTTCTACTCTCAGATACCAGGAAGCTCTGTCCCTCTCAGACACCCCTGGTCTTTTTGTATCCCTGTAGGTACTGAGACCACACAGTCCCCACGAGGGATTCACCCCCCACTTAGCCTCTTGGGTGACATCCCTCAGTGGAGCAGACTTCTAAAAGTTCCAACTTTGTGCTCTGTTGCTTTCTCACTTTCTGGGAGCCAGCCCCTTCCGAAGGGGTCTATTATCCCATCACTTCAGATTCACTTCTTTGCATGTCCTACCGTCTGGAAAGTGGTTGCTTTTCTGTTCCTAGAATTGCTGCTCTTCTCTTTGATCTCCTTTCGAATTTGTAGGTATTCAGACTGGTTTGATAACTACTTGGCTGAACTCCTGGGACCTGATGATAATCAGTCCACTACTCCTCCTCCATCTTGCTCCTCCTCGATTGTATTAATTCTTTCAGTGAACCAGCTTGTAGTTTCATTGATGTGTTCTACTGTACCTCTAGATTCTAACTCAATTGATCTCTGCTCTAATCTTCATTATTTCCTTTCTTGTGTGTGGGTCTCGCTTAATTTCTTGTTGATTTTCTGCCGGAGTCCAGCTCCAGCAGATCCAGGGGTCCCTGAAGGAAAGGACAGCATCGGAGAATGTGAAATGAGGAGACGGACTGAAATGATGTCTCAGGAGTCTCCCAAAACTTCAGGGCTCGGGGTCCTCTATTTATATCATTGTAACAAAGGGTGATAAAAAACACAAACACAGAATGTCTATTCATTAATCGAAGGAACCTTCTTAGATGCACATGGTATTTCACAAAAATCCTGATAGATGAGGCCTGTTCTACTTATCTGTATAGTGCCCCTTTTTTATGGTTACTCCTTTATCTATAGAAAGAGTAAATTATCTACACCTCGAAAAAGTCAATTATCTGACTATATTTCTTCCAGTAACTATGTTTATACTATATACTTTTATGTTGATTGATAATACAGGATCTACAAATAGTAAATTCAGCCTATGTTTAACAAATCTAGTCTAATTTTACCATTCATACTGATATGCATCATTTGAGCTGCAAAGCCGCTTTTAATTGGAAGGGGATGATTAATGATTTACCCATTGCGATTCTCGTCGCCTTGCAGGAGGGAGGTGTCCCATGCCGTGCAGTGGGGGTTCACCTTCTTGTACCACGCAGACGGCTCACATCAATTTTCCTGTTTTTTTCTGGTGTACAGAGAGTTTGTGTATTCGGGATTTTTCAATTTTTTTGAGTGAGGCTTGGATGGCTATATATTTGCCCCTCGGTACTCCCTTTGCACTACTCCATAGATTTTGGACCAATGTGTCTTCATTCTCTTTGGATTCCATGAATTGTTTAAATTATTCTTTGATTTCCTGGTTGATCCAAACTTTCATAAGCAGGATCACATTTATCTTCCAATTGCTTGAATTTCTTCTGAACTTTTTCTTGTTTTTGAGTTCCAGTTTCAAAGGATTGTGGTCTGAGAATATCCAGGTTATAATCTAAATCTTTGTATCAGTTGAGCTGTGATTTGTGACCCAGTATGTGGTCTCTTCTGGAGAACGTTCCATGTGCACTGGAGAAGAATGAGTACTCTGTTGTTTTAGGGTTTAATGTACTCTATGTATCTATGAATTCCATCTGGTCCAATGTGTCATTCAAAGTTCTTGTTTCTTTGTTGATTATCAGCTTAGATGATCTGTCTACTGCTATTGCCATAAAATTATCCTACTGTTATCAATATGACTCTTTATTTTGATTAACAGTTGACTTACGTACTTGGCTGCTCCCATGTCGGGGGCATAAATATTTACAATTGTTAGAACTTCTTGGTTGATAGACCCTTTAAGAATAATGCAGTGTCCTTCTGTATCTCTGACAACAGCCTTTAGGTTAAAATATCATTTATCTGATGTGAGAATCGCTACCCTAGCATTGTTTTAGGCCCATTGACATTTAATGCACTCCGCATCAAAATATCAGCAATTTATTTCAAAGAAAGGGAACAAATAATCCTAAAATTTATATGGAACCAGAAAAGATCCCACATAGCCAAAGTGATGTTGAAAACAAAACCAAAGTTGGCATCACAGTTCCAGATTCTAAGCTCTATTACAAAGCTGTAATCATCAATACAGTATGGTTCTGGTACAAAAACAGACACATAGATAAGTGGAACAGGATAGAGAGCCCAGAAATCAACACTCAACTCTATGGTCAACTAATCTTCGACAAAGCAGGAAAACATGTCCAGTGTAATAAAGACATTCTCCTCCACAAATCATTTTGGGAAAACTGGACAGACATATGCAGAAAAATGAAACTGGATCATTTCCTTAACCCACACACAAAAATAGACTCAAAATGGATGAAAGATCTCAATGTGGGAAAGGAATCCATCAAAAGCCTTGAGGAGAACACAGGCAGCAACCTCTTCGACCTCAGCTGCAGCAACTTCTTCCTAGGAACATCACCAAAAGCAAGGGAAGCAATGGCAAAAATGAACTATTTGGACTTCATCAAGATTAAAAGCTTTTGCACAGCAAAGGAAATAGTCAAGAAAACCAAAAGACAACTGACAGAGTCGGAGAAGATATTTGCAAATGACATATCAGATAAAGAACTTGTATCCAAATCTATAAAGAACTTCTCAAACTCAACACCCATAAAACAAATAACCCAGTCAAGAAATGGGCAGAAGACATGAACAGACATTTCTCCAAAGAAGACATCCAAATAGCCAACAGACCCATGAGAAAGTGTTCAACATCACTTGGCATCAGGGAAATACAAATGAAAACCACAGTGAGATACCACCTTACACCAGTCAGAATGGCTAAAATCAACAAGTCAGGAAATGATAGATGCTGGTGAGGATGCGGAGAAAGGGGAACCCTCCTACAGTGTTGGTGGGAATGCTAGCTGGTGCAGCCACTCTGGAAAACAGTACAGGTTTCCTCAATGTCCACAATAGCCAAAGTATGGAAAGAGCCTCAATGTCCATCAACAGATGAATGGATAAAGAAGATGTAGTGTATATATATATATATATATATATATATATATGGAACCAGAAAAGATCCCACATAGCCAAAGGGATGTTGAAAACAAAACTAAAGTTGGCATCACAGTTCCAGATTCTAAGCTCTATTACAAAGCTGTAATATATAAAATGAAATACTATGCAGCCATCAAAAGAAATGAAATCTTGCCATTTGCAGTGATATGGATGGAACTAGGGGTTATTATGCTAATCAAAATAAATCAATCAGAGAAAGACAATTATGATATGACCTCTCTGATATGAGGAACTTGAGAGGCAGGGCAGGGGCTCGTGAGGGGTAGAGAGGGAATAATAAAGAAACAAGATGGGATCAGGAAGGAGACAAACCATAAGAGACACTTATTCTTGTGAAACAAACAGGGCTACTGGGGGGTGGGAGGGTAGGGATAGGATGGATGGGTTGTGGACATTGGAGAGGATTTGTACTATGGCGAGTGCTGTGAAAGGTGTAAGCCTGATGATTCACAGACCTGTACCCCTGGGGCAAATAATAAAAAAAATTTTTTTTAAATAAACATAAATTTGGATCTGGGGGACGTAATTCAACCCACAAGTGTGTCTGGCATTTTTGGGCATTCCCACCCCTTGACAGATTCTTCAGGTTGAATGGGTATCAAAAAGCTCTCAAGGATCAAGTGGGACTTAAATGACAGCCCAGAAGAGGCCTGACCATCTCTTAAATGGTCTCTCTGCCTTGACAACCAGGCTCCATCCTTTCTGTCTAATTATCACCACATTGAGCAAATCTCTGACATGACAAGATGGCTTCCACATTCTCCAATCATATCAGAAGTGAGGCAAAGATCTCATAATGATCAGGATGTGGGGTCCAGTGCCAGTTGCCTTCCTGATGGAGTTGCCCCAGGACACCATCTGCATTTCTCGGTCCTCCTGAGCCCACTTCATCTCTGCTGAGGACAGAGCCTGTTAAAATATCCCCTGTGCTTCTCTGACCCCTAGAGGGATCAGTATGAGATGACTCTGGTCTCTCTGTCCCAGCCTTTCTTCCCTCAGTGCCACCGTCACCAGCTCTGAGGCCCATAGGCCCTCCCTTGCTTACCCAAGCCTCCATGCTACCTTCTGTGACCAGGTGAGAGGATACACATTGACTGTCAACCTGTGTAATTCAGGTTTTCAATTTCTGCAGAAATAGGTTCTCACTCCCAGGACCAGGAGGTCACAGGTAGAGCCAACTCTAGTGAGACGATAGGGATGACATGATACATATCACAGAGTCTGGACAAGCAAGAAGTAACTCTGCAGTAGTTCTGCTGGGACAACCTGTGATGTCTCTATTGAAGAACCAGGTCCATGCCTTTGGGCCCAAAGATGGCAGCCTAAGAAGATGTGCCTCTTGTGGCCTGTGCAAGGGGTAGTGCTTTTGAGAGCCTGTGTGTGTGTGTGTGTGTGTGTCTGTGTGTCTGTGTCTGTGAGAGAGAGGAGAAAGAGAAACAGAGACAGAGAGACAGGGATACATACAGGGTGACATTCATCCTGGGTGGCGCACTCAGGGACACTGTGGGTCTTGGTTTGGGACCCCAATAAGTACAAATCCCCTGGGTGTGCTCAAGTGAAAAGGGTGTGACTGATGCTTCCTTTGAAGAGACTTGTGTGGTGTAAAATCAACTCTCCATTCTTGAAACCCACACCTGGTCTTTCTTCTGACCTCAGGAAATTACCAGCATGAGGCCATTAAGTTCAGAGCTCAGACAAGATCTTACACAGACACACTAAAGAATGGAAAATAAATTTGCATCTGATGCCCCTCCTTCTTTACTCTTTAAAAAACTGAGGATACGATGGGCGGTTGGAGAGCTCAGTCCCAGCTGTGCAGCTTCAGAGCAGAACTCAAGCACCTCTCCACCATGGACTGGGTTCCCTTCTACCTCTTGACCTTTATTTTCTCTACAGGCCAGGATTCCTCCTCCCTGACATTTCCCTTAAGTCACAGTGCCCGGTGACCTCTGTCCAGTATCCAGTGCATTCAGCATCATTCTTATATTTTGTGTTTCTAGGTTTCTGTGATCTGCCTGTGTCTGCCTCCCTGGGAACCTTGGTCAAGTTCACCTACACCCTGGGCAGGGAGCACAGCAATTACTTTCTTCTCTGGTGTCAATAGTGACCAGGGAAGGCCCCTCAGTATATGGTGGCAGTTGATAGTGATGGAAGCCACAACAGGGGAGATGGGATCCCCAATCGTTTCTCAGTCTCCAGCTCTGGGGTTGATTGCTATTTAACCAACTCCAACATCCATTCTGAGGATGAGGCTGAGTATTACTATGGTGCAGACTATACAATCAATGGTCAAGATGATTAAACCACAGTGATATCCATAATGGGGAAGTGAGGCTAGAACCTCCCACCCTCTTTCTCCTCTTCCTCATGGGGACTCAGAGGTAGCTTCTGCATGTCTCTCTCTGGGACCCTGAGACCTTTGACTCTTATTTATAAACCTTGTCATCCTATACCTCTCTTCCAAGACACCACTACAGAAAGGCAGACGCAGGTAATTATTTAGGTCACTTTGACGAGAGAACATTCTCTTTCCTCTACCATAGTTCATGGAAAGATCAGACAAACCCAGGCAAGAAAATGACCTTAAGAATGTAACTGGGTTGAAATGATACCAAGGGCCATAAAACCCTGTGTATCCATGATGGGTGTCTGCTCAGGGAATAGATAGACTCTCAGGATTCTGGGTTTGACCAAGGACGTTGTTTCAGTGAATATCTTCACTATAGTTTCATCATGGTGTATAATAGGACTCTTCCAGTGTTGAATGTTCTTCCCAAAGAAGGAAGGACAGGGAGTCTTGAACCCATGGTGGGTGCAGAGCTGGAATCCAATAGGAAAACAGTGTGCATATTAAGTCATCTGTGGCAGGACCAACATGGAGCATGGCTTGGGCTTCTCCATCTGCAGTTTATTATCAGCTTTTTGTGCCAAGCATGAGCCCATATCCTGCACATAGGACTTCTTGGATCTGCCCAGGACCATATCTAATAGGACAACAGCAGGGCCTGTTGAAGGGGGAGCACTGAATTGGTAATTACATTGAATCTCCTGAACCCCAGCCCTGTGAGCAATCCACTTCAAATGCATATGCTGGAATGGGGCAAGCTTCCTTGACATATTGATTTCTTCCATAGTTTTTAAACATTTGAAAAACAAACATGTGTCACACACACACACACACACAATTTGGTGCTAACACTCCACATTTGATATAAGAGGACCTCAGAGAATCATTAAGAAAGTATTCCTGTACCGTCCATTTTCTGAAAGAACTTGAATGGGATTTTTATGGTAATATCTCCTCCTGAAACATGAATAGAATTTACCAGTGAAGTTGCACTTTTCTCTTTTTTTAAAGATTTTATTTATTTATTTAACAGAGGGAGAGAGATCACAAGGAGGCAGAGAGGCAGGCAGAGAGAGAAGGGGAAGCAGGCTTCCTGCTGAGCAGAGAGTCCGATGCGGGCCTCGATCCCAGGACCCTGAGATCATGACCTGAGCTGAAAGCAGAGCCTTTAACCCACTGAGCCACCCAGGCGCCCAAGTTGCACTTTTCTTAGCAAGTAAAAATGTCTAATTGCTAATTCAATGTCATTCTTTGCCACAGGTCTTCTCGGATTTTTTATTTCTTCATGAGTCAGTGTTGAAAATTTCTGTCTATCTACGAAAATGTTCACTTAATTTAAGTCATCTAAAGTTTTGGCATTCATTGTTTGTAACATTCCCTATAACCTATCTAACCTGCATAAAGTTGGCATCAACTTCTTTTATTCCTGACTTTTGCACTTTTTGTTTTCACTCTTGTTTTTTTTTCTTGGTCAACCTACATAAAATTCTATTGATTTAAGTTATCTTTTGAAGGAGCCAATGTCTGGTTTCTAAGATGTTCTCCATTGCATTGTTCTTGTTTATTTTTTGTTTTATTTGTATTTTATCAATATATTGTTCTGATCTGTTTTATTTCTTTCCTTGTAGTGACTTTGAATTGCTTTATTTAAGTTTATGAGGTAGAAGCTTGGATTATTAATTTTAGAACTTTCTTCCTTTTCAATATTAACTGTTAAAGGCATAAGTTTCCCTCAAAGCCCTTCTTTAGCTACATCCCTTAAATTTTTATAAGGTCTGTTCTTCTGTTTAAAAAGTTCATATTTTCCCATTGTGTTGTGATCTCCTCTTTTACTTATTTATTTATTCATTATTTATTTATTTTTTTGTTTATTTATTTATTTATTTATTTTATTCTTTGCCCCAGGGGTACAGGTCTGTGAATCATCTGGCTTACAACTTTCACAGCACTCACCATAGCACAAACCCACCCCAATGTCCATAACCCATCCACCCTATCACTAAACTCCCACCCCCCAGTAACCCTCAGTTTGTTTCATGAGATTAAGAGTCTCTTACGGTTTGTGTCCTTCCTGATCCCATCTTGTTTCACTTTTCCCTCCCTACTCCCCACGACCCCTGCCCTGCCCCTAAAGTTCCACATTTCAGAGATCACACAATTGTCTTTCCAAAGAAAAGACTTATTTCGCTTAGCATAATACCTTCTACTTCCATCCACGTTATTGGAAATGGCAAGATTTTGTTTCTTTTGATGATTTAATAGTATTCCAGTGTGTGTGTGTGTGTGTGCGCACACACATACATATATATAAAACGTCTTTATCCATTAATCTGTTGATGTGCATCTAGGTTATTTTCACAGTTTGGATATTGTGGACATTGCTGCTATAAGCATTCAGGTGCATGTGTCCCTGAGGATCACTACCTTTGTAGCTTAAGGTAAATACCCAATAGTGCGATTGCTGGGTCATAGGGTAGCTCTATTCTCATCTTTTTAAGGAACCTTCCTACTGTTTTCCAGAGTGGCTGCACCAGCTTGAATTCCCACCAATAGTGTAGGAGGGTTCCCTTTTCTCCTCAACCTCACCAACATCTGTCGTTTCCTGACTTGTTGATTTTAGCCATTCTGACTGGTGTGACGTGGTATCTCACTGTGGTTTTGATTTGTATTTCTCTGATGCTGAGTGATGTTGAGCACTTTCTCATGTGTCTGTTGGCTATTTGGATGTCTTCTTTGGAGAAATGTCTGTTCATGTCTTCTGCCCATTTCTTGACTGGGTTATTTCTTCTATGGGTGATGAGTTTGAGAGGCTATTTATAGATTTTGAATACAAGCCCTGTATCTGATATGTCATTTGCAAATATCTTCTCTGATTCTATCAGTTGTCTTTTGGTTTTGCTGACTGTTTCATTCACTGTGCAAAAGCTTTTCATCTTGATGAAGTCCCGATAGATCATTTTTGCCCTTGCTTCCCTTGCCTTTGGTGATGTTCCTAGGAAGAAGTTGCTGCAGTTGAGGTCGAAGAGGTTGCCGTCCATGTTCTCCTTAAGGATTTTGATAGATTCCTTTCTCACATTGAGGTCTTTTATCCATTTTGAGTCTATTTTGGTGTGTGGTGTAAGGAAATGATCCAGTTTCATTTTTCTGCATGTAGCTGACCAGTTTTCCCAACACCATTTGTTGAAGAGACTGTCTTTTTCCCACTGGACATTCTTTCCTGCTTTGTCGAAGATTAGTTGGCCATAGAGTTGAGGGTCCATTTCTGGACTCTGTATTCTGTTCCACTGATCTATGAGTTTGTTTTTGTGCCATTACCATAATGTCTTGATGATGACAACTTTGTAATAGAGCCTGAAGTCTGGAATTGGGATGCCGCCAACTTTGCTTTTTTTTTTTTTTCAACATTCCTTTGGCTATTCGGGGTCTTTTCTGGTTCCATATAAATTTTTGTTCCATTTCTTTGAAATAAATTGTGGGTATTTTGATGGGGATTGCATTAAATATGTAGATTGCTCTAGGTAACATAGACATTTTCGCAATATTTGTTCTTCCTATCCATGAACATGGAATGTTTTTCCACTTCTTTGTGTCTTCCTCAATTTCTTTCATGAGTACTTTATAGATTTCTGAATACAGATTATTTGCCTCTTTGGTTAGGTTTATTTCTAGGTATCTCGTAGTTTTGGGTGCACTTGTAAATGGGATTGACTCTTTAATTTCTCCTTCTACTGTTTTTTTGTTGGTATATAGAAATGCAACTGATTTCTGTGCATTGATTTTACATCCTGACACTTTACTGAATTCCTGTGTGAGTTCTAGCAGTTTTGGAGTGGAGTCCTTTGGGTTTCCCACATAAAGTATCATATCACCTGCAAAGAGTGAGAGTTTGACTTCTTCCTTGCCAATTTGGATGCCTTTTATTTCTTTTTGTTGTCTGCTAGCTGAGGCTAGGACTTCTAGTACTATGTTGAATAGCAGTGGTGATAGTGGACAGCCCTGCTGTGTTCCTGACTTTAGGGGAAAAGCTCTCAGTTTTTCTCCATTGAGAATGATATTTGCTGTGGGTTTTTCGTAGATGGCTTTGATGATATTGAGGTATGTACCCTCTATGCCTACACTTTGAAGAGTTTTGATCAAGAAAGGGTACGGTACTTTGTCAAATGCTTTTTCAGCATCTATTGAGAGGATCATATGGTTTTTGTTCTTTCTTTTATTAATATCTTGTATCACATTGATTGATTTGCGAATGTTAAACTAACCTTGCATCCCTGGAGTAAATCCCACTTGTTTGTGGTGAATAATCCTTTTAATGTGCTGTTGGATCCTATTGGTTAGTATTTTGTTGAGGATTTTTGCATCTGTGTTCATCAAAGTTATTGGTCTGTAATTCTCTTTTTTGATGGGGTCTTTGCCTGGTTTGGGATCAAGGTAATGCTGGACTCAGGAAATGTGTTTGGAAGTTTTCCTTCCATTTCTCTTTTTTGCGACAGTTTCAGGTGAATAGGTATAAGTTCCTCTTTGAATTTTTTTTTTTTTTAGAATTCCCCCGGGAAGATGTTTGGTTCTGGGTTCTTGCTTTTCGGAGATATTTGATGACTGCTTCAATCTCCTTACTGGTTATGGGTCTATTCAGGTTGTAAATTTCTTCCTGGTTTAGTTTTGGTAGATTATATGTCTCTAGGAATGCATCCATTTCCTCCAGATTGTTAAATTTGCTGGTGTAGAGTTGCTCATAATATGTTCTTAGAATTATTTGTATTTCTTTGGTGTTGATTGTGATCTCTCCTCTTTCATTCATGATTTTATGAATTTGAGTCCTTTCTCTTTTGTTTTAGATAAATATGGCCAGGGTTTACAAGTCTTATTAATTCTTTCAAATACCAGCTCCTGGTTTCATTGATTTGTTCTACTGTTCTTTTGGCCTCTATCTCATTGTTTTTTTTTTTCTCTGATCTTTATTATTTCTCTTCTCCTGCTGGGTTTAGGCTTTCTTTGCTCTTCTTTCTTCAGTTACTTTAGGTGTAGGGTTAGGTTGTGTATTTGAGACCTTCCTTTTTTCTTGAGAAAGGTTTGTATTTCTATATACTTTCCTCTTAGGACTGCTTTTGCTGTGTCCCAAAGATTTTGAACAGATGAGTTTTATTTTTCATTTTTTTCCATGAATTTTTTAATTCTTCTTTAATATCTTTGTTGACCCATTCATTCTTTAGTAGGATGTTCTTTAGCCTCCATGTATTTGAGTTCCTTCGCACTTTCCTCTTTTGATTGAGTTCTAGTTTCAGAGCATTATGGTCTGAACATAGGCAGGGAATGATCCCAATCTTTTAGTACTGGTTGAGACCTGATCTGTGACCCAGAATAATGTCTGTTCTGGAGAATGTTCCATGTGAACTAGAGAAGAAAGTGTATTCTATTGTTTTGGGAATGTTCTGAATATATCTGTGATGTCCAACTGTTCCAGGGTGTCATTTAAAGCCTTTATTTCTTTTTGATCTTTTGCTTCGAAGATCTGTCCATTTCAGTTAAACCTGTTGTCCCGAGCTGCTTTCAGTATTTTCTTTGTCAGTAAGACTTGTAAGTTGTACTATTAGAATTTGGGATGTGGACACATTTTTATTGATTTTGAGGGGTGTTTTCTGTGCCTCCTGGATTTTGATGCTTCTTCCCTCTGCCAAATTAAGGAAATTCTGTACAATTTGCTCCAATATATCCTCTCCCCCCCTTTCTTCTTCTTCTGGGATCCCAAATATTCT
Source organism: Ailurus styani (assembly GCA_002007465.1). Taxonomy (NCBI): domain Eukaryota; kingdom Metazoa; phylum Chordata; class Mammalia; order Carnivora; family Ailuridae; genus Ailurus; species Ailurus styani. The sequence goes on from LNAC01001656.1 coordinate 57,814, forward strand.
AATAATTTTTCATCTTATGGTATCGTTTATCTCTCAAATTCTCCCTTCATGGTCCAGTAGTTGTTTGTCTCTATTTTCCTCTGCTTTAATCTCTGAAATTTGGTCTTCTATATCACTAATTCTCTCTTCTGCCACATTTATCCTACCAGGAAGAGCCTCCATTTTTTATTGCACCTCATTAATAGCATTTCTTCTTTCAGCTTGTTTAGATTTAAGTTATTTTATTTCTCCAGAAAGGACTTTTATTTCTCTATAGAGGGATTCTCTATTATCTTGCATGCTTTTTTCGAGACCAGCCAACACCTTAATAATCGTCATTCTGAATTCTATCTCTATCATATTACAAATGTGCACATTGATTAGGTCCCTCGCCATCGTTACTGCCTCTTGTTTTTTGTGTGTGTGCGTGTGTTGATTTTTTTCTGCCTTGTCATTATATGCAGATAAGAATAGATGGATGAGAGAACAATATATTAAATGGTAGCGATGACCCCAGAGAAATATACACTAACCTAATTAGAATAGACCTGGAACTGGAGGGATAAGAAAGAGGGAAAAAAACCAAAAAACAAAACAAAACAAAACAAAAACAAAATATAATCAAAGCAAAAATAAAATAAAACAAAACAAAACCCTATATATATATATACCTATATCTATGTTATGTATTTCTGTTTCTATATCTATCTCTGTCTCTGACTCTATCTCTATCTCTATCTCTATCTTTATCTCTATCTATTAGACTGGTGAATTTAACAGACCCTATATGTATAGAAAAAATATGATTAAATACATTGGAGGGATAAAATATTACTATAGCAATGAAAATTTTAAAAGATTAAAAATTGTTAAGATATAATAGTTTAAAAACGTTAGCATAGGAAAAGGAAAAAAAGAAAAGAAAAAGGTAAGAACAAAAATAAAATTAAAAGAATCTAACTTTGAACGACTGAAGAATCATGGGGGAAAAAACATTAATTACCTGCGTTGCTTTCCTCTAGCTTTGGAGTTCCACAATTCTCCACAATCTGTGAAGTTAACTTTGGCTGGATGTTCTTGCTGATCTGGGGGAGGGGCCTGTTGCTCTGATTCTCAATTGTCTTTGCCAAAGACGGAATTGCACCGCCCTCCCCAGGGGCGAGGCTAAGTCATGAGCTTGTGTTCACTCTCTGGAGCTTTTGTTCCATGAACACTTTCCGTACAGCTTTGGAGGATGGGACTGAAAATGGCGGCCTTCCAGTCTCCCACTTGGAGGAGTCAAGAGAGCTAGGGGCCTCATTCCTCAGTGCATCCTCAGAGAAAAGCAGTCAGTTCCTCCCGTCTTCCTGGTCTCCGGTTGCACTCTGAGCTCACCCGGCTAGTGACTGAGCCTTTCTATCTCTGGTGTGTTGCCCCATTTAGAATCTCCAAACCCAGAAGATTCCTGCAGTCACTCCCATGCTACTACTTCAGGAGTAGGAAGGAGGGGGTCTCTCCAGGTCTACAGCCTGTTGAGTGGCCCCTCAATGAGCATTATCCCGACATTGTTTTGGATCATCGCCCAAGGTAACACCAAGCTGAGAGACACATTTTCACGTTGGCTCTGTCTCTCCAGGCAGCTTCTGTCCAATACCTGGGAGCACTATCCCGCTCAGATACACCTGGTCTTTTTGTGTCCCCATGGGTCCTGAGACCACACTGTCCCCGTGAGTGCTTCACCCACCTCTTGGCCTCTGGGGCAATGTCCCTCTGTGGAGCACTCTGCTAACAGTTTTGATTCTGTGCTCCATTGCTCTCTCACTTGCCAGGAGCCCACCACAACCCCGGCGTCTACCTTCCTGTCACTTCAGATTCACGTCTCTGCACGTCCAATATTACAGAAAGTGGTCGATTTTCTGTTCCTAGAATTTCTGCTCTTCTTCTCCTCGATCTTCTGTTGAATTTGTAGGTGATCAGAATGGTTTGATAACTATCTGGGTGAATTTTTGGGACCTGAAGATAATCGGTCACCTACTCCTCTGCCATCATTCTCCTCCACTTTTTAATCATTTTTAACTTTCATTGGTATTGTCATATTTTATACCTTCATTGTATTTAACATTATTTTTGTATACATATAGGATCTGTTCAATTCACCAGTCAAATAGATAGAGATAGAGATAAAGACAGAGACAGAGATAAAGATAGACTCAGAGGCAGAGATAAATATAGAAACAGAAATACATAATATAGATATAGATATAGACATGGGGTTTTGTATTATTTTATTTTTTATTTTTTCTTGTTTTGTTTGTTTTTGTCTTCTTTGTATTTTGTTCATTTTGTTTATTTGTTTTATTCCCTCTTTCTTCTCCTCCCAGGTTCAGGTCTCTTCTTATTAGGTTAGTTTATATTTCTCTGGGGTTATTGCTACTCATTTGAATTTTGTTCTCTCATCCATTTATTTCTATCTCCATAAAATGACAAAGTGAAAAAAATCACCACAAAAAGAAAACGAGAGGCAGTAATGATTGTTAGGACATAATCAATGCGGACATGAGTAATATGACAGAGCAAGATTCAGAATGACCATTGTCAAGGTGCTTGCTGGGCATGAAAAAAGCATAGAAGATAACAGAGAATCCCTCTGTAGAGAAATAATAACCCTTTCTGGAGAAATAAAAGATTTAAATCTCACCAAGCTGAAGTCAAAAAAGCTAATAATGAGGTGTAATAAAAAATGAAGGCTCTTATTGCTAGGATAAATGAGGAAGAAGACAGAATTAGTGATATAAAAAACAAAATGACAGAGAATAAAGAAGCAGAGGAAAAGGGAGAAAAACAACCACTGTACCATGAGGGGAGAGTTCGAGAGAGAAGTGATACCATAAGATGAAAAAATATTAGAATAATTGGGATCCCAGAAGAAGAAGAGGGGGGCAGAATATATATTGAGCAAATTATAGTACAGGATTTCCCTACTTTGGCGAAGGGAACAAGCATCAAAATCCACGAGGCACAGAGAACCCCCTCAAAATCAATAAAAATGGGTACAAACTACATCATTTAAAAGAAAAATTTACAAGTCTTAGTGAAAAAGATAAAATCCTGAAAGCATCTCAGGACAAGAGGTATATAACATACAGTGGTAGAAATATTACATGGACAGTAGACCTATCCACAGAGACCTGGCAGGCCAGAAAGAGCTGGCATGATATATTCAGAGCACTAAATGAGAAAATTATGCAGCCAAGAATACTATATCCAGCTACACTGTTATTGAAAATAGAAGGAGAGATTAAAGTTTCCAGGACAAACAAAAACTAAAATAATTTGAAAACACCAAGCCAGCCCTACAGGAAATATTGAAAGGGGTCCTCTAACCAAAGAGAGCCTAAAACAAACAGACCAGAAAGGAAGAGACACAATACAGAGTGATAGTCACATTACAGGCAATACAAAGGCTCTAAATTCATATGTCTCAATAGTTAATCTGAATGTAAATGGACTAATGCCCCAACTAAAAGACACAGTGTATCGGAATGGATTAAAAACAAGACCCAGGGCGCCTGGGTGGCTCAGTGGGTTAAAGCCTCTGCCTTCGGCTCAGGTCATGATCTCAGAGTCCTGGGATCGAGGCCCGCATCTCTCCTCTCTCTCTCTCTGCCTGCCTGTGTCTGCCTACTTCTAATCGATCTCTCTCTCTCTGTGTCAAATAAATAAATAAATAAAATCCTTAAAAAAAACATTAACATTCCATGCTCATGGATGGGCAGAATAAATATTGTGAAAATGTATATGCTACCTAGAGCAATGTACATATTTAATGCAATCCCCATCAAAATACCAGCCATTTATTTCAAAGAAATGGAACAAATAATCCTAAAATTTATATGGAACCAGAAATGACCCTGAATAGCCAAAGGAAGGTTGAAAAAAAAAAAAACAAAGTTGGTGGCATCACAATTCCAGATTTCAAGCTCTATTACAAAGCTGTCATCATCAAGACAGTATGGTACTGGCACAAAAACAGACACATAGATCAGAGGAACAGAATACAGAGCCCAGGAGGAGGAGCGGCAAGATGGCGGAGGAGTAGGAGACCGATTATCATCAGGTCCCAGGAATTCACCCAGATACCTATCAAACGATTCTGAACACCTACAAATTCCACCGGAGATCGAAGAGAAGAAGAGCAGCAATTCTAGGAACAGAAAAATGACTGCCTTCTGGAAGGTAGGACATGTGGAGAAGTGAATCTGAGGCGAAGGGAAGATAGACCCTGGGGGGAGGGGCCAGCTGCCAGCAAGGGAGCGAGCAGCGGAGCACAGACTCGGAACTGTTAGAAGTCGGCTCCACTGAGGGACGTCGCCCCAGAGACCAAGCGGGGGGTGAAACCCCTGCAGGGACAGTGTGGTCTCAGGACCCACAGGGACACAAAAAGACCAGGGGTGTCTGAGCACGACCACGCTCCCAGGTTTCAGAGAGAAGCCGGAGGGAGAGACAGAGCTGAGCTGAGGTGTCTCTCAGCTCAGGGTTACCTTGGGCTGTGATCTGAAGCCTGGCCGGGCTACTGATCTGTGAGCAGGGAACCCACGGGCGGCAGAGCCGGAGAGACCCCTTCCTTCCTCCTCCGGGAGGAGCGGCACGGGAGTGGCTGCTGGAATCTGCTGGGTTTGGAGATTCTAAACGGGACCGCGCCAGAGATAGAGACATTCGGTCACAGGCCGGGTGAGCTCGGAGAGCGGCCGGAGACCAGGAGACAGGAGGGACTGCTTTTCTCTGAGGCGCACTGAGGACTGAGGCCCCAGGCT
>LNAC01001656.1:69362-94058 GCA_002007465.1 Ailurus styani
TTATAGCAGCAATGTCCACAATAGCCAAACTATGGAAAGAACCTGAATGTCCATCAGCAGATGAATGGATAAAGAAGAAGTGGTATATATATACAATGGAATACTATGCAGCTATCAAAAGAAACGAAATCTTGCCATTTGCAATGACGTGGATGGAAGTGGAGGGTATTATGCTGAGCGAAATAAGTCAATCAGAGAAAGACAATTATCATATGATCTCTCTGATATGAGGAATTTGAGTGGCAGGGTGTGGAGTTTTGGGTGTAGGGAGGGAAAAATAATGAAACAAGATGGGATGGGGAAGGAGACAAAACATAAGAGACCCCTAATCTCACAAAACAAACTGAGGGTTACTGGGGCGTGGGAGGGTAGGGATAGGGTGGATGGGTTATGGACATTGGGGAGGGTTTGTGCTTTGGTGAATACTGTGAAAGATGTAAGCCTGATGATTCACAGACCTGTACCGCTTGGGCAAAGAATAAAAATAAAATTAAAAAATTTATTGGTGAAAAAAAAAAGAATACAGAGCCCAAAAATGGACCCTCAACTCTATGGTCAACTAATCTTCCACAAAGTAGGAAAGAATGTCCAGTGGGAAAAAGACAGTTTCTTCAACAAACGGTTTTCAGAAAACTAGACAGCCACATGCAGAAAAATGAAACTGGGTCATTTCCTTACACCGCACACAAAAATAGACTCAAAATGGATAAAAGACCTCAATGTGTGAAAGGAATCCATCAAAATCATTAAGGAGAGCACAGGCAACAACCTTTTCGACCTCAATGGCAGCAACATCTTCCTAGGAACATCACCAAAGGCCAGGGAATCAAGGGCAAAAATGAACTATTGGGACTTCATCAAGATTAAGAGCTTTTGCACAGCAAAGGAAACAGTCAACAAAACCAAAAGACAACTGATAGAATCAGAGAAGATATTTGCAAACGACATATCAGATAAAAGGCTAGTATCCAAAATCTATAAAGAGCTTCTCAAACTCAACACTCATAAATCAAATAACCCAGCCAAGAAATGGGCAGAAGACATGAACAGACATTTCTCCAAAGAAGACATCCAAATGGTCAACAGACACATGAGAAAGTGCTCAACCTCACTTGGCATCAGAGAAATACAAATCAAAACCACAGTGAGATTCCACCTCACACCAGTCAGAATGGCTAAAATCAACAAGTCAGGAAACGACAGATGTTGGCGAGGTTGCGGAGAAAGGGGAATGCTCCTTCCCTGTGGTCAGAATGCAGGCTGGTGCAGCCACTCTCAAAAACAGTGTGGAGGTTCCTCAAAAAGTTGAAAATGGAGCTACCCTACGATCCAGCAATCGCACTACTGGGTATTTATCCTAAAGATACAAAGGTAGTGATCCTCAGGGGCATGTGCACCCGAATGTTTATAGCAGCAATGTCCACAATAACCAAACTATGGAAAGAACCTAGATGTCCATCAACAAATGAATGGATAAAAAAGATGTGGTATATATGTACAATGGAATACTCTGCAGCTATCAAAAGAAACGAAATCTTGCCATTTTCAAAGACGTGGATGGAACTAGAGGGTACTATGCTGAGTGAAATATGTCAACAGAGAAAGACAGCTATGATATGCTCTCTCTGATATGAGGAACTTGAGGGTTAGGGCAGTGGGTCGTGGGGGGTAAGGAGGGAAAATAATGAAACAAGATGGGGTGGGGAAGGAGACAAACCATAAGAGACTCCTAATCTCACAAAACAAACTGAGGGTTACTGGGGCGTGGGAGGGTAGGGATAGGGTGGATGGGTTATGGACATTGGGGAGGGTTTGTGCTTTGGTGAATGCTGTGAAAGATGTAAGCCTGATGAGTCACAGACCTGCAACACTGGGGCAAAGAATAAAAAAAATTAAATGAAAAAAAATTAAAAAAAAATAGAAACAAAACCCATTGATATGATGTCTACAAGAAACTCATTGTACACTCAAAGACAACTCCAGATTTAAACTGAGGGGTAGAAAACAATTTACCACGCCAATGGACATCAAAAGAAAGCTGGAGTGGCAATCCTTATATCAGATAAATTAGATTTTAAGGCAAAGCCTATCATCAGAGATGAGGAACAACACTGTATCATACTAAAAGAAATTGTCCAACAAGAAGATCTAACAAGTGTAAATATTTATGCCCCTAACATGGAAGCAGCCAATTATATAAACCAATTAATATCAAAATCAAAGAAAAACATTGACAATAATACAAAAATAGTAGGGTACATTAACCCCCACTTAATGAAATGGAAAGATCATCGAAGCAAAAGATCAAAAAGAAATAAAGGCTTTATTTTTTTTATTATTTTTTATTCCTATTTTTATTAATTTTGGGGGGGTGATGTCCCTCAGTGGAGCCGACTTCTAACAGTTCCGAGTCTGTGCTCCACTGCTCGCTCCCTTGCCGGCAGCCGGCCCCTGCCCCCGTGGTCTATCTTCCCGTCGCCTCAGATTCACTTCTCCGCACGTCCTACCTTCCAGAAATTGGTCAATTTTCTGTTCCTAGAATTGCTTCTCTTCTTCTCTTCGATCTCAGGTAGAATTTGTAGGTGTTCAGAATAGTTTGATAGCGATCTGGGTGAATTTCTGGGACCTGATGATTATCGGTCTCCTACTCTTCCACCATCTTGCAGCTCCTCCCAAGCTTATTATTTCTATGTCTTGTAATTGTGTGAGCACAATATTCAGGGAGAATTGCATATAAAACTATTACTTCTCTATTATGGGAGGCTCTGAGGGTGCTTCTGGAATATGCACAAGATGGAACAGATGCAACAAAGTTCCTCACGGCGATCAGTGGTTGGTTTCTTGCAGGAAGCATCTGAATACCTGGACTCTTCACAGAATGCCTCCCTTGCTGTGATCCCAAGACACAGATCCAAGGTTATGGGCTACAAATATAGTTTCAGCAGCTTTATTGACTGATTTCAAACAGGGTCATCATGTAGACTCCCTGGTATTATGAACCAAAATATTGACATCTTTACCTAAACAAATGTCTAAATAATTCACTAGTTAAATGTTTAAAACACACAAACCATAAATTCAAATTCTAAATTATTCTTTCCCCCCCAAAGCCTTTTCCTTTGCCCCACACAGTGGTCACCACCCTGCTCATCCTATGCTCGAGACCAGGGAAATGTTGAGAATGGTTTGGAAAGACCTGTCATGTGGTATGAACAGTGACACGAAAGGAATGTCATCAGAGCATCTCTACTGCCTAAAATTCCTTTATTCATCTATCAGTCCTGATCAGTTTTTCTACAAATCCACCTCTTCCTAGAAAAACACACAACCATCTCTCCGTGGATGAAGAGACTTTGCTCCAGGAAGGACACACCTGTAGTTCAGTTCACAAATGTGCACTAAGAGGCAGACAGAGAGCATCCTGTGTCCCCTGTGGCAAGCGGACATACCCTGGTGAGAAGTCTCTGGAGCTGGATCCCTGAAGGTAGTCTTGAAACCTATCCTCTTCTCCCAGAGGCTCAGACCCTGGAATCCTTTCTCTTGAATTCAGTGAGGTATCTCTCTGCCATATTCAGCTCTCTCTTTCTTGAATTATTCTTGTTTCTTCATCATTGGGAGAACTCAGTCATTTCCTCAATGTCCCTCCTTTGTCATCATTGAACCAACTGTGGCTGGATTAATTTAATGTGTGGTGTTTCCTCCTTCAGGAGCCACATCCTCTTCATAGACTCTATCCCTGTAACATGGCCTTCCTAGTATGAGCAAGGTGATTCTGACAGGGGATTCCTGAGCCACTCGATTTTCAGGTGACTTATTTCGTTGTGGAGGAAGTGTAAGATCTTGAATTGCACCAAAAGGGACCAGGGAGCCTGGGACTGTCCTGGAAGAGTTTTGAGGGAAGGCAGGAGGAGGACAGTAGCATGGGATTCCAGGTTCTCTCAGCTGCCTTCCCTGGCGCTTGGCATTTATCCTGTAAGGCCACTAGGGAGCAGTGAGGGATTGAATTTGGGGAAAAGCAGTTTCCTATCCTGTATGCAGTTCCAATACCTGCTTCTGGAAACACTGTAAGGGCTACCCAGGGAAGCGTGGGAGGGGGTGAGGTCTACGAACTATTGTGTTCCAATAGTCCTTTCACTGAAGTTCGAGTAAACATCTTGCAACCTCAAACCACTGTAGAGCAGGTTAGTGATGCTTGAGGACAAGTTAACTGAAGGGCACCAAGATTGAGTTGAGGGAGAATGGGACCCCAATTTTGCCTGTGCTTCTGGGAAGATGAGTAATTGAATCTCCTCTAATCTCAGCCAGCCTGGAAGCTCTTTTGACCCTCCTTCCACAGAGGAAAGTGGTCCTGAAATTCCTCCCCCATCCACGCTAAAAACCCCAGGGGAAGGTAAGTATAATCCAAGGCTGACTTGAATCCTGTGGTCTATCATTTGCCATGTCTCTCATCATTCGGAAAATGCATGTGAAATGTTTTTGTGTGTGGATAACTAAGCTCTGCTGCCCAGGGATGCAGAAGTATCCAGACTAGAGATTCAGGTCAGAGCGGGTGAAGAGAAGCACATTTGCATGGAGGCCCCTCCCTCTTCTGAGGCAGAGCTAATGGATAAGAGATTTATGGTGGAGCCCGACCCAGACTTGGGGTCTCAGAAGGCAGTGATCTTGAGGGATCTCAACCATGGCTTTGGCTCTGATCCTCCTCACTCTCTTCACTCAGAAAACAGGCAAGACCTCCAGGAAAGGGAGGACAAGATATCTGAGCTCATCCTTTGTCTCCTCCTCAGATTCACCTGGGTCCCCAGCACTAAACTCACTAGATTGTGTTCTTTTTTCAGGGTCTTGGGCTCAATCCTCCCTGAGTCAGCCATCTTCAGTGTCTGGAGCTCTGGGACAGACAGTTACCATCTCTTGTGCTGGAACCAGCAATGACATTGGGAGGTATAATGGTGCCTCCTGGTTTCAACAGCTCCCAGGCACATCCCCCAAACTCCTGATTTATACTGTAAGTTCATGTCCATCAGGGATCCCAGATCGATTCTCTGCTCCAAGTCTGGCAACACAGCCTCCCTGACCATCTCTAGGCTCCAGGCTGAGGACGAGGCTGATTATTACTGTGCCTCATATAGAAGTGATAGCACTTATCACAGTGGTCCAAGTTCATGGGGAAGTAGCACCAAAACCTTCCCTGTGCTCACAGGCTCCCTTCTTGCTCTTAAAATGCTTCATCAAACCTAACTATGTGCAGAGGGGACTTGGTGCAATATGTCATTGAGAATTCAGTTATCTCTAAGGTCTACTCTCTCCTGAAATGTAGTGAAATGAAACAGGCTTCCTGGTGAATTGTCTGGGGGAATTGACAGTCTTGTTGTTCCTTGACATATTCCCAGATGATTTTCCTTTTTTCAATGGCAAAAACTGAAGGACAAAGAGACCTGAGCACTGTATAATATTCACAGATCTTAGGGACATCCTTAGGTTTTTTTTGTTTTTTGGTTTGTTTGGATTTTTTTTTCTTGCAATTTATTTATTTATTTGTTTGTTTGTTTATTTATTTATTTATTTATTTTCATTTTTTTAAATTATTATTTGCCCCAGGGGTACAAGTCTGTGAATCATCAGGCTTACAACTTTTTTTTAATTTTATTTTTATTCTTTGCCCAAGGGGTACAGGTCTGTGAATCATCAGGCTTACATCTTTCACAGCATTCACCAAAGCACAAACCCTCCCCAATGTCCATAACCCATCCACCCTATCCCTACCCTCCCACGCCCCAGTAACCCTCAGTTTGTTTTGTGAGATTAGGAGTCTCTTATGGTTTGTCTCCTTCCCCACCCCATCTTGTTTCATTATTTTCCCTCCTTACCCCCCACGACCCACCGCCCTAACCCTCAAGTTCCTCATATCAGAGAGAGCATATCATAGCTGTCTTTCTCTGTTGACATATTTCACTCAGCATAGTACCCTCTAGTTCCATCCATGTCATTGTAAACGGCAAGATTTCGTTTCTTTTGATAGCTGCATAGTACTCCATTGTATATATATACCACACCTTCTTTATCCATTCATCTGTTGATGGACATCTAGGTTCTTTCCATAGTTTGGCTATTGTGGACATTGCTGCTATAAACATTTGGGTGCATGTACCCATGAGGATCACTACCTTTGTATCTTTAGGGTAAATACCCAGTAGTGCGATTGCTAGGTCGTAGGGTAGCTCTATTTTCAACTTTTTGAGGAACCTCCACACTGCTTTCCAGAGTGGCTGCACCAGCTTGGATTCCCACCAAAAGTGTAGGAGGTTTCCCCTTTCTCCGCATCTTCGCCAACATCTATCATTTCCTGACTTGTTGATTTTTGCCATTCTGACTGGTGTGAGGTGTAATCTCACTGTGGTTTTGATTTGTATTTCCCTGATGCCAAGTGATGTTGAGCACTTTCTCATGGGTCTGTTGGCTATTTGGATGTCTTCTTTGGAGAAATGTCTGTTCATGAAAGAAATGAAATCTTGACATTTGCAACGATAAACTACAAAGATGATTTTTGGTAGGAATCCCTATGAGCAAAATGATTTACCAGAGATTTTTTAGACTAAAATACCATTAAAATGGAACTCTAGAATCTTATAATTTTGGGATTCTCACCATTAATTTCTCATCCACATGATCATGAAGGGGATGGCACCTCCCTGAACTCCAGATGGCCCCTCTCCAAGTGCAGCAGCGCCCCCCACAGGCATCTGGCAGAACTGAGAGGAAGGAGCTCTCTCCTTCAGGACCTGGACCATTCTGGCTGAGGGTGTCCCACATCCCCTCTCAGCCTGGGCATCTTCCACACCTCGTGCAGGGATAGCTACCACCTTGTACCTGCCAGCTTCTGTCTTCTCTTTCCCTCTCCGAGGAATGGGAACTGCATTCCACTCCCAGATTCCCTTATCTTTCAGGTACATTCCTCCCTCATGTTCTTGCTTAGCTCAGCCAGTTTGTGGGGCATTGGGGAAAACAATGACATGTCATCCACATGGGACCACAGACAGGGAGACAAGAACAGAGGCACATGGGGCACCTGAGTCTCACTGTGGTTTAAGTGTGTATTGGGGGAAGGGGAGGGATAATAACAACTGCCCTGAGTACCTCAGTCCCCAGGTGACCTAGGGAGGTCCCAGGGACTGACCGCATTTGTGTCAAACCCTCTCCTACTTCACTTGTTTTACTGTGCCAATAGCTGCCCAGAAAACTGACTTATTACCTGGAAGTTGCCGCTGACCACACCTGACAAATCCCTCTGTGCCCAGAAAGCTCACCTTAGGGGAAAACTCCACATTGGCCTGAAACTAGATTGAATCCCGGGTCCCTCAGTTTTGTCCTGTTCTTTCAGATCCTCTAAGTCCCCCTCTGCCCCTGCATGATAGCACCCACTGGGCTCTTCCTACATGCATCTCACTTGTGACTTTTCCCATCCTGAGCAGCTCCAGAGTTCCTTCCTCAGTAAGAACTGTGTCTTGTTCATGTAGAATTCCCAGGATGGAATGTGTGCCAGACCAATGAGGGTCTGAATAAATATCTACTGTGTAGATGCTCTCCTTTCCCTGTCTTTGAGGAATTAGTCCCTGGTCAACCTCCCCCAAACCCACATCAGCCCTGAATGCACTATTGGCTCCAATAAGAGCCATTCCCTGAGTCCTCTGATCCCAGTGCTATGCTACAATACCACCCGCATGACACCCCACCCCAGAGACAGGTGCAGGGTCGTCTAAGTAAAACCTGTGCTCTCCTCCTCCACAAGAGCCTGTAAATCTGGGCGTTTAATGCCAGAACATGAAGAAGGCAGGAGTCATGCTTAGAAGGGCCATTCCTCACTGGGCCAAGAGTCTATGGATCAGGAATCAGGACCCGAGCTGTACAGTATGAGTCTGTACAGCATATACCCTTACGAGGGACACCACTGCACCTACAGCAGCCTGTGCATAGCAGCCACCAGGGGGCAGCAGAGATCACCTGGCAAAGTCACCTGAACATGGGGAGGGCTTGGGCATCAGGGCTGTTACCAGGTGAGGGGTGCTTTAGTAACCGTGACCTAAGACCTTCAGGTCTTTTGTCATTGGTCATTAGTCTACAGGATATCTTTCACTCTCAAGTACAGATTCTTCAGGGTATGAGTGTGTTTTGTCTTCCTCATGGAGACATTGCCTATTTCTCTAATATAGGCCCATCCAACATGCCCCCCACCAACCCAAGATCTAGTCCATCCTCATGAAACGAAATGCTGTCACTGTCCACAAACATTGATTCTCCCTGGGATCACACATTTCCTCCCTCCCTCCTCTGAGCTGGGAGACCCCTGTCCTTCTAGACACACTGCTCCTCTTTCCTGGAAGTTCCTTCTGTTCCTCATCCATCCCTCCACTTACCTCCCTCAAAAAAGGAAGAGGGGACTGGAAAATTCTGTTCTTCCCATTCTTAGTGCCTGCAACAAAGCAATTTCCTCAGTAAACTTTTTTGGACTTAACTTACAAATTAAGATGTTTATTATATATCTTCCCCCAAAACTGAAGATAACTTAATTGTGATAAATATTACCTTGAAGAGTTATTAAACTTTATAGTCCATCTTATTTTCTTATATGGCAGTCATCTCTTTTTGCAGCTTATCTCTTCCTTTTCCTCACTGCAAAATGGGGATAGCAGGGCACAGCACCTATGGCTGGCCACAAAGCTCACAGCCAAGAGAAGATATTTGACAGCACCATCCTACCTATGGAACATCAATGTTCTCTTGATAAAGGGTAAAATTTATTTGTTCTCTCTGGCTCATGAGCGAACATCTGAGGTAAGACCTTTCATCTGTGTGACCCACAGTGTGTCAACCATAGGAAAGCATCAGAAATTAAAGAAAGATGTCACCCCTGAGATCTCTGAGGTTAGGCCAGCCCAGAACACAAACTGGCGTGGAGATGTCAGCCCCAGATTATAGGACCAGAGGGTGAAACAGAATTCCCTGGCAAAGAGTGGGGTCAACAGAACCACCCCTCTCCTCTCTTTGTCCCTTGGGTCTGAGCTCCTTATGAGAACACACAAAGCTCTTCAGAAGCAGCCTCTGAGGCCCTACTGATTTATACAACCTGTATGTGTCTCCAGAAAAGGTTGATAAGAGCTACCTGGAAGGAGACTTGTCCAGACTCAGACCTTGGGAACAGAATCAGGGCACCTCGACCATGGCCTGGATGCTTCTATTCTCATAATTCTTGCTCACTGCACATGTACCGAGCCCAAACTCATTTCCACATCAGCCCCAGGTCTCTAGGACAAGCCTGACCCTTAGTCTGAGCCCAGCAGGAGCTGCCTGTGGGGGGAGTATGCTCCTGACCCTGCTGCAGGACGAGGAGCTGGGCGGGTGAAGCCCCCACTGTGCTCATGGCTCTGTGTGTGCCCTGATGGAATGTCCCTGTCAGGGAAAGGGTCATTTTTGAATTTGTTCAAAAGCTCCATCCACCAGTCAGACCCATGCTACTCTGGGACTGAGATTGATGAGAAGGTCACCCCTAGGGGATCTAGAAGACCCTAGAGCTCAGGCCAGGTCTTACAGATGGGCAATCTCTTGGAATGAGTATTTAATTTTCCAGACAACCTCTGCCTTCCTCTCTTGCAGCTTCTGTCGCCTCCTAGGAGGCACTCAGACCCCATCTGTGTGGTGGCCCTGGGACTGACGGCCAGGATCATCTGTGGGGGAAGTAAACATGCTTACTAGTAACAGCAGAGGCCAGACCAAGCCCCTGTGCTGATCATCTAGTATAGCAGCAGCCTATAACTATAACTATTACTATAACTCGCAGATCCCAAAAGCTCAACACTGTTCAACTACAAGAAATAGTAAAAAAAAAAAAAATTAAAAACTCCAACACCCACCAGTGTCAAAATTGGCAAGGGAAAAAAAAGTCTTAAAAACAGCCAAAAGGAAAAGACACACAGTTTTTAGGGAAAGACAGAGAAGGATTCTAGGAAATTTCCCATTAGCAAAAATATGAGCAAAGACAGTACATTTTTATTTTTATTTTTTTTAAGACAGTACATTTTTAAAATGCTGAGAGGAGAAAAAAAACTTAATTCTTTACCAAGGGTGAAAATATTTCAAAAATGAAGGCTAAATAAAACATTTTCTGACATACATACAAAAAGTGACAGGATTGATCATCAGCCAACCCGATATAAAAAAAAAAAATAGTACCGGATGTCCCTCAGGTAGGAGGGAGTGATTCCAGAAAGAATCAGATTCTACAAGATAAATGAAAAAAATCACAAATGCTAACTACTGGGGAAAATATTAAGACATTTTTAGTATCTAAATCTCTTTTAAAGTTAATTCACTCTCTAAAGCAAATCTAATACCTATGTATGTTGGAATTTATAATACACTAAAAAGTAATATGTATGAATTACAGCAAAAAATACTGAGAAGAGGAAGAAGTTTGTTGTAAGGATCTGACAGTATGAGTGACATGGGGGAACACCCCTGAATATGGACTATTACAACTCATGATAGTATGACAGACATAGGTAGAGCTAATAGCCAAAAAAATAGGAGATAAAATGGAATCCTAAAAATGCACCAATAACTAAAAAAAAGAAGAAGAAATGGAGAGAGGAAACAAGGAGAACATGGACAAAGAAACACTATATACAAGGATGTTATATGGAATGTTAGTACTAATCACATCCTGGAAATTGTCTAAATGCAAAGAAAAGACAGATTGTCAAACTGAGTTTAACAGTAAAGCCCGACTCTATGGCTCATTTAAGAAAACACCTGTAAATGAAACCATTAGAAAATCCAAGTGTAAGTTCAAGACAAGTTCCCACCAATAATGCTCCACGATTTAGAATATAAAACATTCACAGGGAAGAGACAGAGAATTTGGGAAGACAGACAAATGAGCACTTAAAAAATAGTTAGAATGAAAATATTTATATTGTTTGTATTTTATACACAGGAACAAAAAAGAATATCCACAATGCACGTTTCATGAGGAACCGACAGGGAAATAACCTTCACCTCTCCTTCCTTTCCCCTATATTTAGGGGAAGGGAGGGAGAAATAAAGCAAGATGAAACCAGAGAAGGAGACAAACCATAAAGAGACCCTTCATCATAAAAAAACAAACTGATGGTTGCTGGAGGGGTGGGAGTGTGGGATGGGTAACTGGGTGATGGGTATTAAGGAGGGCACAGGATAAAATGAGCACTGGGTGTTATACACAATTGATGAATCACCTAAATCTATTCCTGAAAGGAATAATACACTCTATGTTAATTAATTGATTTTAAATTAAAATCAATAAATAAAATTGAAAAATAATTTTCCCATACAGACAGACAAGAGTTTCCCTATGGAGCCGAGAGGTGAGGACAGCTCCACAGGTACCGGATCCATGAAACCTGCCCAGAAGCACAGAGATTCTCTCCAGCAGCCTGAGAAGGAGAAGGAACCAGTGATGACATGAGGGAAGCATGGGGAGGCCAGGCTCAGCTGTGGGTGCAGGAGACAGAACTCTGAGGTCTCCACCATGATCGTGGCCCTCTCCTGCTCCCGCTCTTCACTCTCCACCCAGGTGCTTCCCCCAAGACCCTGCCCACAGACTCAGTGCCCACAGGACCCTGAGCATGACCCTGAGTCTGAGCTCAGCCAAGGGGATGCTGCAAGGTTGGGGACACAGAGAATCAGCCCCACAGTCTCCTGATTTTGCAGTTTCTATGGTCACCTGTAAGATTAGCTTCCCCCAGTAGAGTGGCCATGACATCCTCATCACTACCATCTGCTCAGGAGAGAGAGGACCAAACAATAATGCAAATCAGAGCCCCAGGACCCAAGCCAGGAAACTGCACAGCTAAACAGCCTCCACTGTCCCCACAGATTCTCCTGCTCTAACCTGGGACATGACCCCACTGACCCTCTATACATGCAGGCTGAGGGGCTCCTTTATAGAACAGCCAGGATGGGGATGGCAGTGAGTTGGGAACAGAAAGCCTGTTGCCAGGCCTGGACCCACCCTCTCTCCCTATTTCCTTACCTGGTTAAGCTCTGCCCTGAGGAGTTTATAATAATAATAACAACAACAATAACAATAACAACAGCAACAACAACAATAACAACAATAATAATACAGACTTATGTGCACAAGTAAACTTTACACCAAAAGCATCATCTGTTCCCACTTATGACACTGCACTAATAGGGGTGGGCAAGCATCGATCCTGACACTGAATACACAGGAAAATGGTAGCAATGGGACATCACACAGATTTATCTGGACTTGAACATTTTCAAATGCACTACACTGTACTCTTATTTTTATAACAAGAAAACAAGCTAGGTCAGGGCATTTCAACCCTGGGTCAAGTACAAGAATCCCACTTGTCCTCCCTGCTGCCCTGTATATGTGACTTGTCTGTGCTGGGCTAGGCAGGGATTGGCGGGGGAGGGCAGCTGCCTGTGGGAGCCTGGAAACCCTGGTCCACACCCCTTCTCTGGTGACATGTGCTGTGGTGTGACCTGCAGGAGGGAACTTTCTGGTCTGAGTCCTCCTCCACCAGCAGGGGGCAGCAGGGTTGCAGCAGGAGCACAGGACGGAGGCTAGTGCTGCCCAGGGGGAGCCTCACAGGGACACCCAGACTTCGGGGTCAGCAGGGGTCCAGGGTTCAGTCCTCGGAAGGAAGCTGGAATGATCACTTCTATCTCCAATGGCTGAAGAGACATTTTTTTGAGGGTCAGACACACAGTGATACCCAGGACAATGATGGAGTCCTGACACAGTGAGTACCTCACATGGGAAATGCAACTCTCTGCACTGTGCACCGGTGTTCCAGGAGCTGACTTGTCTGAACTGGACATGTCGAGAACACCCTGACCACTCACCTTCTGCCTTTCCTTCCCAACATCCAGGCAGAGTCAGTCCCAAGGCTGCAACTTCTTTGCTTAGGAGGGTCTCAAGGGATGAGAGGTGGTCACTTTGAGCCCCAGGTCCCTGGAATGAGCATCCACAGCCTCCTTGTGAGCCTGTCTCCAGGGTGAAGTGGATTCTCACTACCTGAGGCACAGCCCTGGTCCCTGGATTATCCATGAATCAGTGACAGGATCCAACTCCTTCCTGGGATGTTAGACTGGCTCCAAAGCTCACCCATGTGGGAAGACATAATTCTGGGGACCATAACAGCATGTGAATCTCAAAAGTATCTTTTTTTAGTCAGTGGTGATTTCTTTCTTTTTTTTAAGATTTTTAAAAAATTTTATTGATTTGAAAGAGAGATAGAGACATCACAAGTAGGTGGAAAGGCAGAGAGAGAGAGAGAGAGAGAGAGAGAGAGAGAGAGAGAGAGAGAAGCAGGCTCCCCGCTGAGCAGGGAGCCTGATGCGGGGCTCGATACCAGGACCCTGAGATCATGACCTGAGCCAAAGGCAGAGGCTTTAACCCATTGAGCCACCCAGGAGCCCAGTCAGTGGTGATTTCTGATGCAAGTCACATGTTTATACGAAACACTGATGAAGAATCCTAAAGAAATCAAAGTGTTGGCGATCTATGTGCTCATCTGTTGTGTGATGGGCAGTGTCAGAGAGATGAAATCACCACATGTCATTTGACTAGAAGTTGTGATGAATCTTCAAAAGCAGATGGTCTCTTAACAAGTGGACTCTTACAGACAGTAATGCACGAATATTCTAATGAGAAAGTTCCACAATCTAATGACATGGGAAGCATGGGATCACAGTGCAGGTACAGGTACTTATGTATTAACCATATGCCCATCGATGTTCTTGGCTGAAGACTGGTGCACAGAGTGAGCACAGTGCCTGTCCTCACTGGAAACCCACATGGTGCTGGTCAGGCAGGGTCTGTAAGGGCCCCACACACCAGCACCAGCTATCTCAATTTTCCTGGCTTTCTTCTTCACATTTTCTTTTGAACTTCCATTTTTATGAGAAGACAATATGTGTTAATCCACTGTGTATGTTGTCAGTAAGGTTTATGGTCAACAACAGGCTATTTGTAGTTAAGGTTTGGGGGAATTAAAAGTTATATGCAGATTTTAGACTGCATCTGTGTCAGCACCACTAACACCTGCTTTGTTCAAAACTCGATGGTAATATGAATTTTTCACCAGCTGTTCCAAAAAATAAATGAATGTGGTAGACTTCCCAACTCATTTTATGTAGCCATTGTTACACTGATACCAAAAGCACACATAACTAGAAAAGTATTAGACCTCTGTTTCTTACAAACACAGGCACGGAAATCGTCAACAAACACTATCAAACTTAAACAGCAATATGTAGAAAGGATTAGACACCATGAAAAAAAGGATTTATTCCAACAATAAGAGGGGTTTTAACATACAAAAACAATTAGAGCAATACATCATATCGATGGAATAAAATACAAAATTCACGTGATCATCTCAATAGAGACTTACTCAGCAGATGAGCCACAATGACCGTCAGCTACAAAAAGCCTGCTGATTCCACTTCACTTTGCTCCTATTCACACAGGAACCATTCCTGTAATTAACCAAAACCAGAAACAAACAGAAAAATGAATTCTGATAACACCTCACTCCAGACCCCCAATTTTTAACTTGTAATAAATTATTACCTTGTAACTGACAAGTTTTAAATCATGGACACTTTAGATTCTGTTACTTCAGCCTCAGACAAACAGGAATCTTCCCACAGGGACTGAATCTGTTTTTCCCACACATGTCCTCATGCCTGTTCTTCCTTCTCACCCTAACAACAGCTCCAGTGTCATCTCCCCAGACTAACCTCTTTCTATCTCTCCCCACACAGTATCATTTTGCCTTATATCCAACTTATTTGTCTGCATTCTACCTACTACTATTCCCTAATAGGGAATAGTTTTTCCCTATTGTTATACGATTATTTCATTGATTTGTGGTCATTATTTCTTTACTGGTCACAAAACTTTAATACAAAACATACAGATGATAATCAAAGTCAGGAACAGACAAATTCCCTCCCAACAGAGTCTGGAGGTAGAAACCTACTTTTCAAGATACTCTCCAATTCCTAGTTCCAAAGCTACTCACTTTTTTTTCTCAACAGCTCAGCTATGGAGCTTTGCTTTTCATTCTTGCTGACAACAGACCTCACATGACTGCTGCAGCTCCAGCTATCACACCCGTGTACAAGAGGAAAGGCACTCCATATATGTGGTGTGTTTCCTTACATCATGAGAGCAAAAGTCCCCAGTAAGATCTCCAGATGAGTGACATAGCCACTGGCCAGTGCTGAACTACAAGGTCAGTCCTGGCCAACAAGGACATGGGAATAACAATGATTTTGGCTTTCATGTGAATATAGAAAACAAGACCTGGGTAAAAGTTGGTAGAGACTGTCTACTGTCTCACCAAAACAAGTGTGTCCACTATGCCACCCCACCCACAACATGGAAACTCTGAGAGTGAAACTGTCCTCTTCACCAAGATTTCCCAGGATGGAAAGTCTGCCAAGCCAATGTCAGTCTGAATGAATTATTTGCCAAGTGAGTATTATCCTGTCTCTATCCTTGGACCTGTAGCCACCACTGCCCTATTTTGGTACACCAGCCACCAGGGTCACTAAGAAGCAGTGCCTGAGTCCTGTATCCCCCAGTTCCCAGCCTACAACCACGCACATGATGATGCATCACTCCAGTGGTAGGAGCAGTGATACTTCAGATGGGTCCTGCCTTCTCCTCCTCACATAGGCCTGTTCCTATTTTCATGGTCACTCGAATATCCTGCAGTCTGGCCTTGAAAATTGCAGGGGCCACATAGAGAAGAGTATTCTTCCTTGAGGAAGTCCACTCATGAGGGAATCAGGATGTGAACAGTGGGTTCTGAATATCCACCTGGAAAAAGGGCTTCCCTGCACCTCTGGGGGGTGGCCATGAGGGTGTAGCAGAGACCACCAGGCCAAGCCATCTGGCCTTGGGCGGGTGGGGGTCTGGACATCAGGAGTTCTAACAGGGAGGGTTGTTCACCAGGACCTGAGAGAGAAAAGAAAAAATGCAGGTATTCTACATGATCACCCTTGACTCTGATGTAAAATTCTGACTCTGGCTTTCAGATCTGTATCCTGGTGTATCTGACTCTCTCTAGTGCAGATCTAGGTGACGGTGGGTCTGCATGGCTGGCCCTCCCCTCTCCGTGTCCCTTGGGGCTTGGCCCTTCTCTGAAACCACAAGGATCCTCAGCAGCAGCCCCTGAACCCCAGCTGATTTGCATGACCATCATGTCCCTCCAGCAAGGAGATAAGAGACAACTGGGATGAATCCAGGCCAGCCTCATAACTTGGGGAGCAGAATCAGGTCACCTCCACCATGGCCTGGACCCCTCTCCTCCTTGTCATCCTTGCTCACTGCACAGGTGCTACACCCAGGCTCAGAGCCCCTGAAGCCCCAGGGATCTGGGGCAATCCAAGCCCTGACTCTGAGCTCAGCAGGAAGCTGCTTGTTGGGGAAGAATGGTCATGACCCTGCTGCATTATGAGAGACTGGAGGGATGTCATATCCCCATGTGCTTACTGGCTCTAAATTATCCAGTGAAAATTGAGGATGATCTCATTTGGACAAAAAATCCATCCACCAGCCAGACCCATGGGCTTCAGGGGAGGAGGTGCCGGGACAGTGGGAACAGGGCACTGAGAATCCCAGGAGCCCAATCCAGGAAGGTGATGGTGTTCTAGGGATGATACCAAAAGCTGGAAACCTAAAATTCCTTTTCTTTCTTGCAGGTTCTGTGGCCTCCTATGTGCTGACTCAGCCCCCTTCTGTGTCAGTGGCCCTGGGGTAGACAGCCCAGGTCACCTGTGGGGGAAACAACATTGGAAGTAAACATGTTTACTGGTACCAGCAGAAGCCTTGCCAGGCTCCTGTGCTGATCATATATTATAGCAACAGACGGCCCTCAGGGATCCCTGAACGATTCTCAGGCACCAATTCAGGGAACACAGCCACCTTCACCATCAGCAGGGCCCAGGCTGAGGATAAGGCTGACTATTACTGTCACGTGTGGGACAGCAGTACTGATGCTCACAGTGACACAAGCAGATGGGGAAGTGAGACACAAACCCTTTCTCTGTTTGTGTCTCACTCCTCCAGCCCCAGGAGGCCTGTGCACAAAGCAGTGAACAGGTCTGGCCCAGATCCTCACATACAACGTCCTCAGACCTCCCAGGCACTCAACCTTTAGGCAATACCTGTAGACAGTGGGTTGATTTTGGGCTCCTGAGATTGTCTGGGCCTGAATATGTTTGGAAACAGAGGGACTGGTTGGAAGGACAAACAGAAAGAACCCTCCATCCATGGTCATTGACCCTGCATTTCCATATGGTGGCCACGGGCCACTCGTTCATTCACTGACCAGGATTAGACTCCAGAATTTCCCACTGGCTAATCTCTGAAAGCCCTATCAGCATGACAACTGTGGATTCTGAGTGGAGCAGACCATTGCATTACCGACGGTGGTTACCCTTCCTCTGGGCTCACGCATGCCCCCATCTCTGTCTGGAGGCCTTGACAGCTCACAGGGGTACTCCTCACTGGGAAGTGCTCTTAGATCAGAAAACTCCCTCCCAAGGTTTCTGCCCCTTCTCTTAGAGATTCAGCTGAATGATTTCCTGAAGTCAAGGTCCTACACCCGGTACAGATATCCTGGAAGGTCCCAGCTTAAAGCACCTTGCAGGAATGAGGCCTCATCTGATGTCTCACTCTTTATACTCACCCTACCCAGAAATGTTGACAAAAAGGAATTTTGTGAAATACACCTCAGTCTGTCAATGCTGACACTTTAAAATCCACCACAGTCTCCCCTTGTCCACACGACATTCACCCAGATCCACACAAACTAGTCTCTGAATAAAGAGATTGTTGGCATCCATGTTTCCACCTAATGTGATGAAATTATCCAATCAACAATTACAAACATGCTCACCCTTAACCTGCAAAAGGATTCAAAATACATTTTTGTCCACTAGTGATCTTTATTTTTGTCACAGTTGATTTGATATCCCATAACTTCTATATTGAGATATATTTTGCTAGTGTTAACACATCTAATGAGAGATGATAATGGGATGACACAGGGGGAAAAAGAGGAACATATACTTAATATGTATTCAAACTATTAATGTCAACATAAAGAAGAATCACTGTTACTTTTACTGTCCTCATTTTGGCCACTACCCCAAGGTCAGAGTGATGTCTAATTACCTTCCTCACTGTCCACCCCATGTCCTCTTCCCTCAGCAAACCCCTGAGCTTGTCCTGATCCTCACCAGTTATGACCCCCAAACCTTCATTCTGAAATGTAGGTCCATTATCAGACATGCTGCATTGGATTGTGGTGAACTTATGACTGTAATCACAGTCCCAGGGAGCATTAGAGGATCTGCTGAGTCCATGCACGCACCTGCTTACCCCAGGTGTGTGGTAGATACCCAGTTGTCCCATGATAGACATCAGGATTCCCCTAGCCAGTGTGCCCTAATTTTCCTGGTGATTAAGTGCCAGGAAGACATGGGGGGTGGGTGTATGGTGCCCTCTCAACCACCAGAGAAGTCCAGTCAATATCCCACTGGAGTATCCCATCCACAATGCACACCCCATGTGGCTGGTAAAAAATTTGTTCTTAAACAATTTTTTCCACATCGTTATGGGGTCTAGAATCTGAGTCAAGCTCAGTGACCAGACTGGGACAGTTAAACCCCAAGAACCAGGTGGCCTGGTAGGGCCTGGGAAGACAAGGAGAGGAAATGAAAATTTCCACAGTGGTGTAGTCCCCCACCCAGTGAAGCTCAGCAAACACACAGTCCTCAGAGGAGGAGGGGCTCCCCAAGATGCAGATGCAGCTCTGGGTGGGGTGCGGGCATCTGCAGGTGCATAAGCCTGTGGTGCTAGTCCTCAGTGGACCACAGCGTGAGTGGCTTCCTGCTTTCATGCTTCACCCAGCATAGCTGAGAGGCCCCACAGGGAGGCAAAATGTGAGGCACAGGTGCCCTGCTCCCTATCACACAGGGTCCTTGGGGTCGGGGTCCTGCACTCACTCTGTCCACATTGCTTCCTTCCCTGAGGGCTGGACCAGTCACTACTGACTCAGCCTCCCTGTCTTCCTCCAGGCCCCTCTGTGCTTCTCTCTTATATGCTATGAGCCTCCCCTGACTTAAGGCTGCCTCCATTCATGTCAGTGGCCCTGGGCAGGCCCAGGATCCCCTTCTCCGGAGATGAGCTCAGGAGTGAACTTGAATCTGAATAGCAGCAGAAGTCAAGCCAGGTCCCCGAGATGGTTATATATACAGATGTGAGTGACCACCCAGTGCTGATTCTGAGGATGCAGCTTGAGGACATGGCTCACCAGAGCATGACCAGGACCACCAGGGCCAGGACAAGGTTGCCCATTGCTGCATCACCTTTTGTCACACTGAGAGTGTCTAACAGTGACTCACACTGACAGAGAGGGATGTGCACTGGGACACAAACTTCCTCCATGGCCAGGCTCTCACTCTCACCTGCCCTCTGAGCAAAGGCTTCTCAGGCCTTTGGATCAGATGTCCCCCATGACCCTGGCCTGGCCTTTGAAGGGTGGGAGACTCCCACAGGTCCTCTGTCCTCAGATCTGTGTTTACCTTATTCAACAGTGGCAGAGTGGGGGACTTTATGACTATGGGGACTGTAGTCAGGTTTTACAGTAGATAATACAGATTTAAGATGTCATTATATATCAGGTGGGCCCCAGATGTAATCACGTGTCACTCAGGAGGGTAGACGGCTGTCTCAGACAGCACAGTCCTGGGAATTCTTCTCCTTGGATTAGACTAGGTGTTCCCCAGGGGCTGTGTATCTCTGGTTTTCTCAATGAGTTATCCCCACATACAAAAGGGATGGCTGAGCATTTGTGAAGAGGTAACCAGGCCCCTGCTGCCTGAAGCCCATCCCTGAGATTTTGTGAAACTGTGGAGGAATTGCAGACACCACCCTGGGTCAACAGGGGGCATTCTCCTGGCACCACTGTCCTCACACTGTCCCAAATCACCTGCACCAGGCAGGTCTGACCTTTACTTAGATCTGACCCACATGGATTCACACCTACCCTGTGCTGATGCCATGTGGGGGCCACAGCTGCATTTAGGCCTCACCTGTAGCTCTCGGTGGAGAGACCTTTTTCCAAGATGTGAATAAAATAGTATCATAAGTTAGATTTCTCTTCTTGATTCTTTCAGGTGCAGTTTTGAAATTGATTTGTAGAGCAATTGCATGAGGTCCAAATGACAGAGGATGAATTTATTAAGAAGGAAAAGGAGAAGCTTCCTCTATTTCCACCCTGGCTTGTGTCAGAGCAATATTTTCAAAGGAGTTGTGAGGAGAAAACCTTTTTCTCCATACAAAAGTATGGTGTGTGCCATTGGACTCTGTCGTCTAAAATTTACTTATTGATCTAATGAACAAGAAAAGTGATTTTATTTGGGAATCCCTATCACCAAAGCAAGATTTTGGGGGATTTTTCAGGTTATAGGATCATGAAAATTACCTGTAGGGTATTATCTGGGGATTCTCACCATAGAATTTCTCAACAACATGGCAATGAATGAGCTGTCATCACCCTGGTCAGCAGGTGTCACTGTGGCCAACTGCAGCAGTGCCTCCCACAGGCAGCTGGCAGAACTGAGAGGAAGAAGCT
Organism: Ailurus styani; assembly: GCA_002007465.1. Lineage (NCBI taxonomy): Eukaryota > Metazoa > Chordata > Mammalia > Carnivora > Ailuridae > Ailurus > Ailurus styani. The sequence goes on from LNAC01001656.1 coordinate 90,083, forward strand.
ATCTCCCCTCAGGAACTGGACCATTCTGGCTGAGGTTTTTCCACATCACCTCTCAGCCTGGGCAGCCTTTCTCACCTGATGCAGGGGAAGGCTGCTGCCTTGTACCTACCAGCTTCTGTTCCTCTATCTCCCTCTCCAGGGACCAGGGACATGAACTTCCCTCCTGACCTCCCTTCACTGTCAGGTGCACCCTTCACTCATGTTCCTGCTCAGTTCAGCCAGTCTGTGGGTGTCAGGGAAAGCAGCGCAGGTCGCCCATGTGGGACAAGACAAGTGAATAATATCAGAACACATGGAACACTCCAGTATTCCCATGGCTTAGGTATGTAAGGGTGGAGGGGAGGGATGATAACCACTGCCCAGAGTGCCTCAGGCCCCAGGGGACCTAGGGATATTCCAGGCACTGAGCACACCTATGTGAACCCTGTCTTTACCCACCTCAGCAGCTTCTTCCTGGAAGTGTGTTTCCTCCACAGCATGCCAGCAACTGTCCAGAGAAATTACCTGGAAATTACCTCTTGCCACACCTGACACATCCCTCTGTGCCCAGAGTACTAACACAAGAGAAATCTTCACACAGGCCCGGAACTGGGTTTGAATCTCAGGTCTCTTAGATTCGTCCTGTTCTTCTACATGTCCTCCCAACATTATTCTGTGCCCAAAGTCAGGACTTGGCTCTTCCCACACACATCTCACTGCTTGTTTCTCTTCCTGACCTGAGCAGCACCAGAGTTACCTCTATAACTGGGACTGTGTTTTGTTCATGTAGAATCCCCAGGATGGAATGTGGGTCTGAATAAATGTCTGCTGGGTGGATGCTTTCCTATTTTGATCTTCAGGGCATTTGTCCCTTGTCTCTATCTCTCTCTCTCTTTCTCTCCTCTCTCTCTCTCTCTCTCTCTCTCTCTCTCTCTCTCTCTCTCTCTCACACACACACACACACACACACACACACACACACCAGTCCTGGATCCACAGTTGACCTCAGAAAGAGCCATCATGGGAAGCGGCAAGATGGCGGAGGAGTAGGAGACCAATTATCATCGGGTCTCAGAAATTCACCCAGATACATATCAAACTATTCTGAACACCTACAAATTCTACAGGAGATCAAAGAGTAGAAGAGCAGCAATTCTAGGAACAGAAAACCAACCACTTTCCAGAAGGTAGGAAGTGTGGAGAACTGAATTGGAAGTAACAGGAAGATAGACCCCAGGGGGAGGGCCTGGCTCCTGACAAGTGAGAGAGCAGTGGAGCACAAAATCAGAATTTTTAGAAGTCTGCTCCACTGAGGGACGTTGCCCCAGAGGCCAAGCATGGGGAGAAACCCTCACAGGGACAGTGTGGTCTCAGGACCCACAGGGACACAAAAAGGCCAGGGGTGTCTAAGCATGACAGAGCTCCTAGGTATCAGAGAGAAGCCAGCAGGAGAGACGGAGCCAAGCTGAGAAGGTGTATCTCAGCTCAGGGTTACCTTGCGCTGGTCTCCAAAGCACAGTCGGGCCACTGCTCTCTGAGCAGGGACCCCACGGGCAGCAGACCTGGAGAGACCCCATCCTTCCTTCTCCAGGAGCAGCGGCGCAGGAGAGGCTGCAGGAATCTGCTAGGTTTGGAGATTCTAAACGGGGCTGCATGCCAGAGATAGAGACACTCGGTCACAGGCTGGGTGAGCTCAGAGTGTGGCTGAGACCAGGGAGATGGGAGGGACTGACTGCTTTTCTCTGAGGCGCACTGAGGATTGAGGCCCTGAGCTCTCAGCTCCTGTGGGTCGGAGACTGGGAGGCCGCCAATTTCAGTCCCGTCCTCCAAAGCTGGACGGAAAGAATTTAGGGAACAAAAGCTCCTGAGAGTGAAACCAAGCTGATTACTTAGCCTGGCCCTTGGCAAGGGTGGTCTGATTCCGCCTCAGGCAAAGACACTTGAGAATCACAGCAACAGGACCCTGCCCCAAAAGACCAGTAAAAACGTCCAGTGAAAACCAAGTTCAAGATCCTTGAGAATTGTAGAACTCCGGAGCTAGGGGAAAGAAATGCAGAGAATTAATGGCTTTTCCCCCATGATTCATTAGTCGTTCAAAGTTAAATTCTCTGAATTTTATTTTTTTCTTCCTCTTATCTTTTAAATTTTTTTCCTTTTTTCTATTTTAAAGTTTTTAACTATTATACCTTATCAACACTTTTTAATCTTTTTTTAAAATTTTCATTGTTATGGTCATATTTTACCACTTCATTGTATTTAACCATATTTTTGTACACATATAGGGACTGTTCAATTCACCAGTTGAATAGATATAGAGATAGAGTGAGAAACAGAGACAGATATAGAAACAGAAATATATAATACAGATATAGATATAGGATTTTGTTTTATTTATTTTTGTTTTGTTTTTTATTGATTTTTTGTACTTTTTTGGTTTTTTCCCCTCTTTCTTTTCTCCCCAGTTAGAGGTCTCTTCTGATTAGGTTAGTGTATATTTCTCTGGGGTCATTGTTACCATTTACTATTTGGTTTCTCAACCATCTACTCTTATCTGCATAAAATGACAAGGTGGAAAAAATAAACACACAAAAAAAGAACAAGAGGCAGTAATGATGGCTAGGGATCTAATCAATGTGGACATTAGTAACATGACAGAAATAGAGATCAGAATGACGATTCTTAAGGTACTGGCTGGGCTCGAAAAAAGCATGGAAGATAATAGAGATTATCTCTCTAGAAAAATAAAAATTCTATCTGGAGAAAAAAAGAACTAAAATCTCACCAAGCTGAAATTAAAAAAGCTATTAATGAAATTCAAAAAAATGGAGGCTCTTAATGCTAGGATATATGGGGCAGAAGACAGAATTAGTGATTTGGAAGAAAAAATGTCAGAGACTAAAGAAGCGGAGGAAAAAAGACAAACAACTATAGGACCATGAGGGGAGAGTTCGAGAGATAAGTTATACCATGAGACAAAACAATATTAGAATAATTGGGACCCCGGAAGAGGAAGAGAGTGAGAGATGGGCAGAAGGTATATTGCAGCAAATTATAGTACAAAATTTCCCTAATTTGGCGAAGGGAACAAGCATCAAAATCCAGGAGGCACAGAGAACCACCCTCAAAAATCAATAAAAATAGGTCTGCACCCCGTCATCTAATAGTGAAATTACAAGTCGTAGTGATAAAGAGAAAATCCTGAAAGCAGCTCAGGACAAGAGGTCTATAACATACAATGGTAGAAATATTAGACTGACAGAAGACCTATGCAAAGAGACATGGCAGGCCAGAAAGAACTGGCATGATATACTCAGTGCATAAAATGAGAAAAATATGCAGCCAAGAATACTATATCCAGCTAGGCTCTCATTGAAAATAGAAGGAGAGATAAAAATCTTCCAGGACAAACGAAAAATAAAGGAATTTGCAAACACCAAGCCAGCCCTACAGGAAATATTGAAAGGGGTCCTCTAAGCAAAGAGAACCTAACAGAAACATAGACCAGAAAGGAAGAAACACAATATACAGTAACAGTCACCTTACAGGCAATACAATGGCTCTAAATTCGTATCTCTCAATAGTTACTCTGAATGTAAATGGACTAAATGCCCCAACTAAAAGAAACAGGGTATCAGAATGGATAAAAAAACAAGACCCATCGATATGGTGTCTACAAGAACCTCATCTTACACGCAAAGACACCTCCAGATTTAAAGTGAGGGGGTGGAAAATAATTTACCATGCCAATGGACAGCAAAAGAAAGCTGGAGTGGCAATCCTTATATCAGATAAATTAGATTTTAGCCAAAGTATATCATAAGAGATGAGGAAGGACACTATATCATAGTAAAAGGATCTGTCCAACAAGAAGATCTAACAATCATAAATATCTACGCCCCTAACATGGGAGCAGCCAATTATATAAACCAATTAATAACAAAATCAAAGAAACACATTGACAAGAATACAATATTAGTAGGGGACTTTAACACCCCCC
>LNAC01001656.1:96102-117251 GCA_002007465.1 Ailurus styani
ATATATATATATATATATATATATATATATACACAATGGAATACTATGCAGCTATCAAAAGAAATGAAATCTTGGTGTTTGCAACAACGTGGTTGGAACTAGAGAGTATTATTTTGAGGGAAAAAAGTCAATCAGAGAAAGACAAATATCATATGATCCCTCTGATATGAGGAACTTAAGGGGCAGGGTGGGGGGCGTGGGGGATAGGGAGGGAAGAATAATGAAACAAGATGGCGTGGGGAAGGAGACAAACTGTAAGAGACTCCTAATCTCACAAAACAAGCTGAGGGTTACTGGGGGGTGGGAGGTAGGGATAAGGTGGATGGGTTGTGGACATTGGGGAGGGTTTTTGCTGTGGTGAATGCTGTAAAAGGTTTAAGCCTGATGATTCACAGACCTGTACCCTTGGGGCAATTAATAATAATAAAAAAGCCATCTACGAAAACCCACAGCAATATCATTCTCAATGGATAAAACCTGAGAGCTTTTCCCCTAAAATCAGGAACACAGCAGGGCTGTCCACTATCACTACTGTTATTCAACGTAGTACTAGAAGTCCTAGCCTCAGCAATCAGACAACAAAAAGAAATCAAAGGCAACCAAATTGGCAAGGAAGAAGTCAAACTCCCACTCTTTGCAGATGATGTGATACTTTATGTGGAAAACCCAAAGGACTCCACTCCAAAACTGCTAGCACTCATACAGGAATTCAGTAAAGGGTCAGGATATAAAATCAATGCACAGAAATCAGTTGCATTTCTATATACCAACAACAAAACAGAAGAAAGAGAAATTAGAGTCAATCCCATTTACAGTTGCACCCCAAACCATAAGATATGTAGGAATAAACCTAACCAAAGAGGCAAAGAATCTATATTCAGAAAACTATAAAGTACTCATGAAAGAAATTGAGGAAGACACAAAGAAGTATAAAAACATTCCATGTTCATGGATGGGTAGAATAAATATTGTGAAAATGTCTATGCTACCTAGAGCAATCTACACATTTAATGCAATCCCCATCAAAATACCAGCAATTTATTTCAAAGAAATGGAACAAATAATCCTAAAATTTATATGGAACCAGAAAAGACCCCGAATAGCCAAAGGAATGTTGAAAAAAAAAAGCAAAGTTGGCGGCATCACAATTCCAGATTTCAAGCTCTATTACAAAGCCGTCATCATCAAGACAGTATGGTACTGGCACAAAAACAGACACATAGACCAGTGGAACAGAATAGAGAACCCAAAAATGGACCCTCAACTCTATGGTCAACTAATCTTCGACAAAGCAGGAAAGAATGTCCAGTGGGAAAAAGACAGTCTCTTCAACAAATGGTGTTGGGAAAACTGGTCAGCCACATGCAGAAAAATGAAACTGGATCATTTCCTGACACCACACACAAAAATAGACTCAAAATGGATAAAAGACCTCAATGTGAGAAAGGAATCCATCAAAATCCTCGAGGAGAACACAGGCAGCAACCTCTTCGACCTCAACCGCAGCAACTTCTTCCTAGGAACCTCACCAAAGGCAAGGGAAGCAAGGGCAAAAATGAACTATTGGGACTTCATCAAGATTAAAAGCTTTTGCACAGCAAAGGAAACAGTCAACAAAACCAAAAGACAACTGACAGAATGGGAGAAGATATTTGCAAATGACATATCAGATAAAGGGCTAGTATCCAAAATCTATAAAGAGCTTCTCAAACTCAACACCCATAAAACAAATAACCCAGTCAAGAAATGGGCAGAAGACATGAACAGACATTTCTCCAAAGAAGACATCCAAATGGCCAACAGACACATGAGAAAGTGCTCAACATCACTCGGCATCAGAGAAATACAAATTAAAACCACAGCGAGATACCACCTTACACCAGTCAGAATGGCTAAAATCAACAAGTCAGGAAATGACAGATGTTGGCGAGGTTGCGGAGAAAGGGGAACCCTCCTACACTGTTGGTGGGAATGCAAACTGGTGCAGCCACTCTGGAAAACAGTATGGAGATTCCTCAAAAAGTTGAAAATGGAGCTACCCTACGACCCAGCAATCGCACTACTGGGTATTTATCCTAAAGACACAAAGGTAGTGTTCCTCAGGGGCACGTGCACCCGAATGTTTATAGCAGCAATGTCCACAATAGCCAAACTATGGAAAGAACCTAGATGTCCATCAACAGATGAATGGATAAAGAAGATGTGGTATATATATACAATGGAATACTATGCAGCTATCAAAAGAAACGAAATCTTGCCATTCGCAACGACATGGATGGAACTGGAGGGTATTATGCTGAGCGAAATAAGTCAATCAGAGAAAGACAATTATCATATGATCTCTCTGATATGAGGAACTTGAGGGGCAGGGTGGGGGGTTGTGGGGGGTAGGGAGGGAAAAATAATGAAACAAGATGGGATGGGGAAGGAGACAAACCATAAGAGACTTCTAATCTCATAAAACAAACTGAGGGTTACTGGGGGGTGGGAGGGTAGGGATAGGGTGGATGGGTTATGGACATTGGGGAGGGTTTGTGCTTTGGTGAATGCTGTGTAAGATGTAAGCCTGATGATTCACAAACCTGTACCCCTTGGTCAAATAATAAAAATAAAATTAAAAAAAAAACAACATTTCATGCTTGTGGATCAGAAGAAAAAATATTGTGAAAATGTCTATGCTTCCTAGAGCAACCTACACATTTAATGCAATCCCCATAAAAATACCAGCAATTTATTTCAAAGAAATGGATCAAATAATCCTAAAATTTATATGGAACCAGAGAAGACCCTGAATAGCCAAAAGAATGTTGAAAAACAAAACCAAATTTGGTGGCATCACATTTCTCGACTTCAAGCTCTTTTAAAAAGCTGTCATCATCAAGACAGTGTGGTACTGGCACAAAAACACACACAGATCAGTGGAACAGAATAGAGAGCCCAGGTATGGACGCTCAACTCTTTGGTCATGTAATCTTCGACAAAGCAGGAAAGAACGTCCAGTGGGAAAAAGGCATTCTCTTCAACAAATTGTGTTGGGAAAGTGGACAGCCACATGCAGAAAATGAAACTGGATCATTTCCTTACACCAGATACAAAAATAGATTCAAAATGGATGAAAGACCTCTATGTGAGAAAGGAATCCATAACAATCCTTGAGGAGAATGCAGGCAGCAACCTCTTCGACCTCAACCGCAGCAACTTCTTTCTAGGAGCATCACCAAAGGCAAGGGAAGCAAGGGCAAAAATGAACTATTGTGACTTCATCAAGATTAAAAGCTTTTGCGCGGGCGCCTGGGTGGCTCAGTGGGTTAAAGCCGCTGCTTTCGGCTCAGGTCATGATCCCAGGGTCCTGGGATCGAGGCCCACATCGGGCTCTCTGCTCAGCAGGGAGCCTGCTTCCTCCTCTCTCCTCTCTCTCTGCCTGCCTCTCTACCTACTTGTAATCTCTCTCTCTGCGTCAAATGAATAAATAAAATCTTAAAAAAAAAATAAAAATAAATAAAAGCTTTTGCGCAGCAAAGGAAACAGTCAACAAAACCAAAAGACAAATGACAGAATGGGAGAAGATATTTGCAAATGACATATCAGATAAAGGGCTTTTATCAAAAATCTATAAAGAACTTCCCAAACTCAACACCCATAAAAGAAATAACCCAGTCAAGAAATGGGCAGAAGACATGAACAGACATTTCTCCAAAGAAGACATCCAAATGGCCATCAGAAAGCGCTCAACATCACTCAGCATTAGGGAAATACGAATCAAAACCACAGTGAGATACCACCTCACACCAGTCAGAATGGCTAAAATCAACAAGTCAGGAAATGACAGATGTTGGCAAGGATGCTGAGAAAGGGGAACCCTCCTACCCTGTTGGTGGGAATGCAAGCTGGTGCAGCCACTCTGGAAAACAGTGTGGAGGTTCTCAAAAAGTTGAAAATAGAGCTACCCTACGACCCAGCAATCGCACTACTGGGTATTTATCCTAAAGACACAAAAGTAGTGATCCCCAGGGGCACGTGCACCCGAATGCTTATAGCAGCAATGTCCACAATAGCCAAACTATGGAAGGAATTTAGATGTCCATCAACAGATGAATGGATAAAGAAGAAGTGGTATGTATATATAATGGAATAGTATGCAGCTATCAAAAGAAATGAAATCTTGCTATTTGCAAGGATGTGGGTGGAACTAGATGGTATTATGATTAATGAAATAAGTCAATCATAGAAAGACAATTATCATATGATCTCTCTGATATGAGGAACCTGCGGGGCAGGGTGGCGGGTCATGGGGGGTAGGGAGGGAAAAATAATGAAACAAGATGGGATGGGGAAGGAGCCAAACCATCAGAGACTCCTAATCTCACAAAACAAACTGAGAGTTACTGGGGGGAGGGAGGGGAGGGTTTGGGTGGATGGGTTATGGACATTGGGGAGGGTTTGTGCTATGGTAAAAGCTGTGAAAGGTGTAAGCCGGATGTTTCACAGACCTGTACTCCTGGGGAAGTAATAAGAATTTTTTTAAAAAGATGATATTCCCATTGGATTCTGTTCTATAATTCAGGATGTAAAAAAAGCCCAGAAGAGATAATCTGGAAAGATGAACTGAACTCTTACAAATGGTAGGATGGAATATTTCATGTCCTGTGTATTTGAAACACAAAAATGTAAACGAATGATCACAGGGTACATTTCATGAGAACAGTGACATAAATGCCCTCACCCCTCCCTCCCCCAGGTTTTATTGTATACAAACACAGAGTGACCAGAGCTCCCCTATGGAGCTGAAAGGTGAGCACAGCTTTGTGTAAGCTAAATATATGCAGCTTGCCCACAAATTCAGAGATTCTCTCCACCAGGATGAGGACCATTTGCACAGGAACCAGTGAAAGGGCACGAGGGAGGCTCAGGGAGGCCAGGCTCAGCAGTGGACTCAAGAGAGTGAATCTGGGATGCTCACCATTGCCTAGACGCTCCTCTCCTCCCCCTCCTCACTTTCTGTCCAGGCACTGCCCCCAGGCCCTGACCACAGGCTCAGCCCTCACAGGACCCTGAGCATGACCCTGAGCCTGGACTTAATCCAGAAGGTACTGGAGGATCTGGAACCCAGAGAATGAGCCTGACAGTGTCCCCCAAACCACAGAGCATGTATCCAGTGCAAGACTCATCTGACCCCATGGCTGTAGCCACAAGATTCTTGTTATTCCCTCAAACTTGGGGGACAGAGAGGACCAAGCAATAATGCAGAGCAGAGCCTGCAGGACTCAGCTCAGATCCCTGTACCACCAAACAGCTTCCACTGTCCACACAGATTCTCCACCTCAGACCTGGGGTATGACACCCCTGTCCCTCCCCACAGACTGGTACCCTGGCTCCCTTATGGGCCAAGCCACAAAGAGGATGGCAGTGAACTGAGGGACAGGAGTCCTGCTGCCCAGCCTGGCCTCACCCTCTCTCCCACATGCCCTGGTCAAGCTCTGCAGTGATGAACTCACAGTCTGAATCCAGAACACCTCGTCTCCACTCCTGGACTCGACCCACTCTCCTCTGTTTCCCTAGGAAGCTAGCCTCTCTGGGCCTCAGCTTTACCTGTTGTGAAATGGGGAACCTAATACTCATATAAGACACATGTTAAGACACATTAAATGATACAAAATGTTTTAAGAGTCTTACTAATTAGAGAGACTCTGTGTGAGTTCAGTGAGCTGACCTTGGAGTTGGAGTCTCCTGTCTTCTTCTGGCGGAATCCAAGGTAAGTTTTCAGCTGCTCTGTGTCCTACATTGTATGCAAATGGACCCAAGTCAGAATTACCAGATTCCCAGTTCCACAAAACCTTAGACTGGGCTACTTTACAGATCCTCCCACACCAAACTCCAGGAGATGAGGTCTGGAATAATAATTTTAAAAAGTAGTAAAAATAATAGTAATAATAATAAAATTAAAGATTTGCCTGTTCAACTGAACTTAGCAGCAGAAGCACCACCTGTTGCTATGATGACCCAACTGCACTGATAGGGATGCAGGAAGCATCGGTCCTGATTCCTAAATACACAGGAACCTGGTGGCCCTGGGACGTCACACAGGATTGTCTTGATACTGACCCTTTTCAAACACACTACACTGCTCTCTGCAATCTCTTTTCTGATACGTGACAGCAGGCTAGGCCAGGGCATTTCAACCCTGGAACAAACACAGGAATTGAAAAAATATTGTCTCTTCAATAGTGTATGGGACCTGTCTGTGCTGGACAGGGCTGGAGGTGGGGGACAGCAGCCTGTGGAAGGCTGGACACCCTGGTCCACAGCCTCTCTCAGGTGACAGGAGATATGGGGTGACTGGCAGGAGGGAAGCTCCTGGTCTGAGTCCTCTTCCACCAGCAGGGGGCAGCAGAGATTCATCAGGAGCAGCTGGACAGAGGCTAGGGCTGTTCTGGGGGAGCCCACAGGGACACCAGGCCTGGCGGTCAGCAGGGGTCCAGGGTTCAGTCCTCAGAGACTGTGGGGATCATCCATCCTAACTCCTTGGACTGCAGGGACCTCGTTCTGAAGGTCAAACACACAGTGTCACCCAGGACACTGACGGGAGTCCTGGCACAGTGAACACCTCACCTGGGTAATTCAGGTCCCTTCTCTGTCCACCAGATTCCCCAGGGACTGACTCCTCTATGCTGGACACATCCAGAAACATATCGATGACTCACACTCTGCCTCTTAGTCCTGACCTCCACCCCAACTCAGACCTGGGGGTGCAGCTCCTTTGTTCAATAGCACCTCAGGAGGGAGGGTTCCTGGTCCCTGAAAGTACCATCTGCAGCCTCCTTGTGAGGACGACTACAGAGTGACATGATTCTCATGGCCGCAGGGACCATGGCTCAAGCCCTGGAGCTCATACCATATGGGAATGTGTGATCTTGAGGATCCTCACAAGTCCACAAACCTTGAAGTTGTTACTCATGGATTCAGGTCCCTTTCATAGGTTTGCATGAAATGTTAATGAAAAAATTAAATGGAATCAAATGGTTGACAATGCCAATTGCTGGTCTGCTGTGGAATGGGGTCTGTCATAGAGAAAACAGCACCATGTGTAAATAGACTAGAAATCCTGATGAATCTCCAAGAGCAGGGGTTGTTAACCAGTAAGCACCCACTTTTGTAAGATATGAATGAACCTCAGAATGAAAGAGTTTCCTATTCTGTTGACATGCCAAGGATGGGACCACAGTGTCTGTGGGGGATGCACAGGGGACCTGAAGTAGGAGGAGGATGGTATTGAGGTCACAGGACCACCTTTTCCTGAGTCAGATGTTGTTCACATCTCCCAGAGGGACCAGACCAGCCCCATGACCAGGATTCTGGAATGCCCTGAGCCAGTGCAGGACAGCCTCCAGGCAGAATGGGTAGGGACAGTGGTTGTGTTCAAACCCCAGGAATGTGAATGTGATACCAAATTTGGAACCCAAGGGTCATTTTCTAACCTGAGAAGTGCTTGCAGGAAGCTGGGAATTCCTCTCTCCGTCTTCAGTCCCTTGGTTTGATCTCACAAGTGGTTTGAGTGTATTTGGAGTTCCAAAGAGGAGAACATTTGCATAAGAAAAAAACAATCACAGATACAAGGGCCAGAAAAAGAATAAGAGAGGCCAGAGTGAGGTTGGTCCAGATGTGGTTCTCAGAAGACAGAGCACTGGGCACAACCACCATAGCCTGGACCCCTCTCTCACTCCTCATCCTCTCTCTGCACAAGTCTGTCTCTGGACCCTGGCCACACTCTTAGCCCCACAGGACCTGAACTGAGCCTGCCCCAAACCCTGAGCTCATGCACAGCACAGCCTCAGTATTGAGATCTTGCAGATGAACCCCTGAACCTCACACCAACCTCTCCTTTTCTGTCTTTTCAGGCTCCGTGGTCTCCAGTAAGCTGACTCAGCCTCCCTCAGTGTCAGTGGCCCTGGAACAGACAGCTACAATCATGTGCACTGGAGATGAACTATACTATGGTTATGTATAGTGGTACCAGCAGAAGCCAGGCCAAGCCCCTTTGGTGGTCATTTATAGGGATATTGAGTTCTCAGGTATCCCAGAGTGATTCTCTGGCTCCAAAATGGGGATCACGGCCACCCTGACCATCAGCAAGGTACAAGCCAAGGATGAGGCTGATAATTACTGTCAGTCCTATGACAGCAATGACACAGACACACAGGGAAGTGAGACACAAACCCCTTCCCCATCTGTGTCACACTCTCCTCCAGCTCCAGGAGGCCTGTGCATAGAACAGTGAGCAGGTCTGGCCAAGGTCCCCAGGTCTGTGGTCCCCAGTCTGTCCCATTCCTCCTGGTCCTTCAAGGATGGGGCACAGGGTAGATCAGCAGGGGATTTGTAATCAGTTAATAAAACTCAATTTCCTCTGGGACTGTGGGTTGAGGAAGGACTACACATGTGTGAAGCAGAAACAGAAGACATTTTCTAAAGAACCTATCTTCTAAAACTTCCCTAAATGGATATTTCTGAAACTTGAAAACACAGGGGGATAGACTGACAGCAGATATGATGCTGCAAAAGAAGAGATTAGGTAATCTGATGTCATGGTGATAGAAACTATTCAAAATGAAACAGACAGTGAAATACCTAATATAATTAATGAAGTCTCAGTGCCTGGAGGACACCTTCACACCATGCAGACAGTGTGAAAGTGTAGGGACTTCAAGGAGGGAAGGTAAGGAAATGAGGGTTGTCTGTGAAGAAATAATCTACAAATGGATTTCAATTTTGAAGAAACCCAGTAACCAATATATCCAAGAATCTCAATGAAGCTCAGGCACAGGGAACATGAGAGTCAGCACAGCACAGATCATATGAAATTGCTACAAACTGGTTATGCAGACACTCTCACGGCCAGAGAGGAGAGTCGTATTCCCTACAGAGAACCTGCATCATGCTGAAAGCAACTTTCTCATCATGAACTATGTAAGCTGGAAAACAGAGAGCAATGTCTTCAAAATACTAATAGGAAATATCTGTCATCTTTGGTCTTTACTGACAAAAAATGTCATTGAAAAGTGAAGACAAAATCAACCTTTCTCAGATAGAAAACCTCCCAGAACTGATTACCAGCAGACCCTCAGCACAAGCAACAGTGAAGGACGCCCCTCAGATAGAAGGAAAGGGCGAAGGAGGGAAATGTGAGTCTACCCAAAGTATAATAAGCTTGGGAAATCATAACTACATGGATAAACCTAAAACAAATTTTAGTGGTTAATGTCTGTAAAAATAGTCTATGGCGAGAAGCATAAACAATAACAATGTGTTTGATTTTTAATGGAGGAACAGGTAGAACGTATGACGATGAGAGCAGAAATAATGAGGGAGCTGAGACCATGTTATCATGTCCTCATCCTGCATGTGAGTGATGTTGTGTCACTGGGAAGAACTCTGATAAGGTAGGAGGTGAGGACTGCAAATCCCCAAGAAACCCACCATGACATGGACCCTCTCCTGCTTCCTCTCCTCACTCACTGCCCAGGTACTGATCCAGATGCGGCCCATAGACTCAGCCCCCACAGCTCCCTGAGAATGATCCTGAACCTGAAGTCAGCCTGGTAGGTGCTGCAGGTGTGGTACCCAGAGAAGGAGCCCCTAAGTCTCCTGAACCAAGAGGCCTTGTGTCCACCGCAAGACTCATTGACCCCAGTAGTGTGGCCAGCAGAGCCCTGTCGTTCTCTGGAACTTGGAGGACAGAGAGGGCCAAGCTATACTACAGAACAGATCCAGAAGGATACAGATAGTGTCCTGAACAAACAGTGTCTGTTGTCCCTAAAGATCCTCCATTTCTAACCTGGGACATGACCCCCACTGACCCTCCCCACCTGCAGGCTGAGGGGTTCCTTCATACACCAGCCAGGATGGGGATGGCAGTGCGCTCAGGGACAGAAGCCTTGCTGACCAGGCTGGCCTCAACAACCCTCCCACAAGGGCTGCTCAATCTCTACCCCAAGAAGCCCAGGATCTGAATCCAACACACCTGGGATCCACTCTTGGACTTGTCCCACTTTCCTCTGCTCTCCTGAAAACCTTCCTGAACCTCAACGTTATGTGACATGAAATGGGGGAAACTTACACTGATGTTAGTTAGAAACGCATAGTTTTCTAATTCAATGATATACAAACATTGGCATTGTCTTGTGAGTGAAACAGAGATTGTGGGGTCTCAGTGAGTGGGCACTGGGTTGGAAGTCTCTTGTCCATCCTCTGCAGAAATATGAGGAAAGGGGCTCAGCAAAAGTGTGACATGTATGATGTGAAATTGCACATCCAGGTCTGATTCCCAACTTCTCTGTTTCATCCAAATCACCCAAGAGGCTCGTGTACAAACTGTCCTCCCCTAGACTGCTAGTGGTATGGGTTGTAATAGAAACAGCAGTGGCAGAGATGACAAGGAATATTCCAGTAAAGATTTAGGTGCACATGTGAAGGTTAGAGATAGTAAGATCCGCTGTTTCACAGCGACCCAGTAGCACTCACTGAGATTCCGGCAGCATCAGACTTGGTTCCTAAATGGATAAAATGGGTGCCAATAGGATCTCACAAAGGTTTCCTGGACTGTGACCCTTTGAACATACACTACACTTTACCCTGCACCCAAAGTGCTGCAACAGCCAGTGGGACAGTCTAGGGCATATCAACCCCTGGACAAGAGGAAGGAATCCCACCTGTGCTGTTTCCTTAATCAGGTATTCAACCTTCTGTGCTGGTCTGGGCAGGGCAGTAGGGGCAACTGCCTGTAGGAGGCTTGAAACCATGGTCCACAACACTTCTCGGGTGACAGGTGTTCCAGGGGGACCTGCAGGAGGGAAGCTCTGGTCTGAGTCCGCCACCACCAGCAGGGGGCAGCAGAGCTGCAACAGGAGCAGTAGGACAGAGGCTGGGGCTGCCCAGGGGGAGCCTCACCGGGACACCAGGCCTGGAGGTCAGCAGGGGTCCAGGGTTCAGGCCTCAGAGGCTGTCAGGATGATCCATCTGAACTCCTCAGACTGCAGCGACCGTGTTCTCAGGGTCAGACAAATACACTGTTACCCAGAATTCTGGCAGGAGTCCTGACACAGTGAGTAGTTCACCGGAAAATTCTAGTCACCTCATTCTCCACCTGAGGTCCCAGGGAGCTGACCTTTCTGTGCTGGGCATGTCCAGAGGCTCCATGACCCCTCACACTCTGTCTCTCCTGGCCCACTCCAGGTGGACTCAGATTCGGGTCTGCAGCTGCCTGCCTCAGGAGTGACTCAGGGGACAGGAGGTAGAACACTTGGAGCCCCTGGTCCCCGGAAGGAGGTTTTGCAGGCTCCTTGTGAGACTGTCTCCAGAGTGAAGTGATTCCCACAGACTCAGGTCACATCTCTAGTCCCTGTGCTGTCCTTGCTTCAGTGAGATAATCCAGTTCCCAAGAGGGACCCTGACTATCCAGTCCCCAGAACTCACTCCCTGTGCAAAGACATGACCATGGGGACATGCACAGAGACACAAAAATTCAAGTGAGTCCCTCAGTCAGGAATGGTTTCTGGCATCTCTCACAAATTTATGTGAGACATGGCAGAAAAAAATGAAAGGAATCAAAATGCTGAGATGTAGGTTACTGGTTTACTGTGAGAAGAGAGGACTCATAGAGACAACCAGCCCACATGGAAATAAACCAGAAGTCATGATGAATCTCCAACAGCAGGTGAATCTCTAACAGTAAATTCCCACATTCACCATGATGAGCAAGTGTCAGAACAAAAGAGTTTCCCATTCTGATGATATGCTGAGGATGGAACCAAAGTTCAGCTGTGGGACACAAATGAGACATGTAGCAGGAGGGTAGATGCTGAGGCCACAGAACCACCTTTCTCTGAATCAGGTGTTGTCTGTAGCTCTACAAAAGCCCAGCTCAAATTCAGTGAGGGTTGCAGGACTAATATTGTTAACTAGCAGAGTTGACTGCACATCATACAGGAACCTCTTAAGACAACCATGGTTTTTCCTCTGGATCAGCTGTTCATGGGCTTGCCCCTGCTGGGTCATAATTGTGGCAGACGGAGCAGAGACAGTGCAGTGTGGGTTGGGGTCATGGACATCAGGCCTTTTCCTCATACAGCTTGCCTGTGTCTTCAGGATCTGGGGAAGTCTGATCTTAAATGTACCTCTTCTGTTGGATGATGGAGATCTGCTGTGATTGCCCAATTCCATGGCATGGATGGTCTGGTAACACTCAGTTCGTACAGACAGCTTGATCACTTAGTAACTCAGTGGCTAATAAGGAGCATACAGTCTCTATTAAGGTCCAGTAGCAAGCCAAAGTGTGTGCCAGTTAGAGCTTTCTAATAAGACAGATGTAGAAGGAGACAAACCATAAGAGACTCCTAATCTCACAAAACAAACTGAGGGTTACTGGGGGGTGGGGAGAAGGGATAGGGTGGATGGGTTATGGACATTGGAGAGGGTCTGTGCTTTGGTGAATGCTGTGAAAGGTGTAAGCCTGATAATTCACAGACCTGTACCCCTGGGGCAAATAATAATAATAGTAATAAAGACAGATGTAAAAAATAATTGATAAGCTGCCCATCTATTTCAGTTGTAGGAACACTGTCACTGAATAACACCAGTGTGCTCTGTCAAATGAGTCTGATAACTAACATGGTCCTGCTATTTATTATGGTAACCACACCTACCTTACCACTGTTAATAAAATGGAACTGCACATCTTCTAAAAATGCAAAGATCTCTAAAACCACATCTTTGGCCTGCAGTCCAGAGTTCAGAATCTCTAGAAAACATAGGTGTATATATCCCACATACGGGTATGTATGTACACAAATACATCTCCAACATACACACACCAGACACAATTAGTATATAAGTGCACACACACTCACAAGTATATTCATATATCTGTATGTGTATAAACATGATATAAAGGAGTGTGTGACAGGAATTTGATGTCATGTGGACACACACATGCACAGGTGAGCCAGGGAGAAGTCAAAGTGACTGTCACCTACAATCAGACCCCGCTTCCTTCTCAGTCTGTTGGGAGGTTCACACAGGGCTCCTCTTGTGACTCGCCTTCCATGGAAACATACAGCATGAGAATTCTAACACATCACACTTGTCACTGACTTTTTACCTTATGGGAACATATCACCTTAGAATTCAACTAGCTTTGAATCACAGGCACCTAAGGCCTTATTGTCCCTGCATCCTCACACAAACCAGAATCTTCCCTACAGGGACTGACTCCAAAGACACTTTAGTTCTTGTTCCTTCTTCCCATCCTGACAACAACCCCATTATCCCCTCTACAGAGAAGCCTCCTTCAGTGTCTCCCCACACACTACCTGCCTGTCATTTTGTCTGATGTCACTTCATTCTCTGCACATCACCCAACACTGTCCAGATTCTCCTATCATTTAATTAATTGTTTTGTATTAGTTATTATCCCAACTGGTCAGGAAGCGTTTAATGCAATACATGCCCAACTCAATTGGGAACATGAACATTCAAGCAGCTATTTTCCTGCAGACAGAAGTAAGTCTGAAGTCAGATTGTAGTTCTCCAGGTACTACCAATTCCATGAGGTCCCAAATCCTCTCACTGTGTCTCCCCCCTCACTGCTATGAAGGCTTTGCTTTACCATGTTGTTGACAACAGACCTCAGGATGGCTGCTGCAGCTCCAGGTATCACAAACTGGTAAAAGAGAAAGAGCACTCATAAATCTCATCTGTTTCTTTCATTCACAGACAAAACTACCCAGAAAGATCCACAGCTGAGTGATACATCGATGGGCTAGCTCTGGGCCACAGGATCAATGCTGACCTAGACAGACTTAAGAATAGCAATAGTGGTGCTTCTCAATGATTGTAGAAGACAAGATGCAGGTACACGGGGTTGGTGACAGTGTGTGGTCACACCAAAGCAACGGTGTCCACAGTGCTGCTATGTCCTGGCAGGAACCCAAGAAAGACTTGTGTCTTATTCATACTGACTTCCTAGAATGAAACCTATTGCAGAACAAGCTGGATCTGAATAAATGTTTGTTGGGTGACTGTCCTCTTCTCTCTGTCCTTGCCATAGGAGCCATCATCACACAACTTGATGCTCCAGAAGTCAGATCAAGTGAGAAAGTCCCTGAGTCCTGTGTCCCAGGGGGCCCAGCCCCCAAACCACACCCACGACCACCACCAACCAAGAGAAATGAGCCCTGAGACATTAGATGGATCCTGCCTTCTCTTCACTTGACCCTCTTCGTATTTTCATGGGTAATCTGACTCCTCCTGCTTGGTCTTGAGGCTGGCAGAAGCCCAACAGAAAAGAGCAAATCCTCCCCTGGGGCCAGAAGTGCATGGATCAGGCAGAATCAGAATGTGAGCAATGGGTCCTGAATCTCCACCTGGACAAAGGATTTCCCTGCACCTCCAGCCGCCAGTATGGAACGGCCACTGGGGAGCAGCAGAGATCACCTGGCAAATCCTTAGCAGTCCTAACTGGAAGGAGTGCTTACCAGGACCTGAGACCAGAAGATAAAGGTATAGGTTTATTACATTATCACCTTTGCTCTGACGTAAAATTCTGACTCGTGGTCTCTCATGTCTATCCTGTAGAGTTTGTCTCTTACTCTAGCACAGGTCCAGTATTTCATGATGCTGCACCCCACCCCATTCCTGCTATCCTCAGTCATGGTCAATCCTTGCTCAAGCACTGGGTCTTCCCCTGGCAGGGAGTGCACACTGGGGATACTGAGGCACAGCATCTATGACCTGCCCCAGGAACTTTCCTTGGCACAGACTCCTATAGCACCTCAATGGTTCCCTAAAACTTCATGTGCCAATGGCAAGGGAGGAATTTTGTTCATGTTCTGATGTTCACCAATATAAATATAAGCCAGGAATAGGACACACACTGACCTATGAATCTCTAATACCTACAGAGTAAATATTCTATGATGGATTCAGAAAATGAAGACAGACTGCACCTCACAGCTCTGCTGTGACCTTGCTTGCCCAGGAGCCAAGTCAGGACATGGTAAGGCATACAGTTTGGACCCCAGACTACAGGGACAGAGGATGAAGGAAAATCCCCTGGGTTGAGAGTGGGACTGCAGGGCCTGCCCCTCCCATCTCTGTGTCTCTTGGAGTTGAGCCCATTTCTAAAACCACAAGGCTCCTCAGGAGCAGCCCCAGACTTCTGGCTGATTTGCATAACCAGCAGGTGTCTCCAGCTAGGGGATAAGTGAGGCCTGGGGAACACTGAGGAGCCTTGAGATTCAGGGAGCAAAATCAAGTCACCGGCACTATGGCCTGGACCCCTCTCCTCCTTGGATTCCTGGCTCACTGCACAGGTGCTCAGTTCAGACTCACACCCACCCCAGCTCTGAGTTCTGGGAAAATCCTGGCCCTAATTCTGAGCTCAGCAATGGACTCTCAGTGGGGCGTAGGATGATCAAGACACTGCTGTGGGATGAGGGGCTGATGGTAACACCCAATTGTGTTCCCTGGCTCCTTGGGGGCCCCAAAGGGAGGTGCTTGCCCAGAGAAATGGGGGTGGCTGCTTTTCATTTCTTCAAACGCTCCATCTACGAGGCAGGCCCAGCGAGCCAAGGAACTAAAATGGCAGCAGGGTAGAAATGGTCTGGGGAATTGAAAGAGTTCAAGCTAGGCAGGTGGGTGCATACAGAGGATGATACCTTGGCTGGAACCCCACGTCTCATCATCTTTCTTGCAGGTTCCATGGCTTCTTATGTGCTGACTCAGCCCACTTCGATGTCAGTAAACCTGAGACAGATGGTCAGGATCACCTGTGGGGGAAACAACATTGGAGGGAAAAGTGTCTCCTGGTACCAGCAGAAGCCAGCCCAGGCCCCTGTACTGATTATCTATAGTGATAGCAACCGGCCCTCTGGGATCCCTGACCGGTTCTCAGGTACCAACTCAGGGAACACAGCCACCCTGACCATCAGCGGGGCTCAGGCTGAGGATGAGGCTGACTATTACTGTGCAGTGTGGGATAGCAGTGCTTATGCTCACAGTGACACAAACAAATGGGGAAGTGAGTCACAAAACTTTTCCCCATCTGTGTCACACTCTTCTCCAACCCCAGGGGGCCTGTGCACAGAGAGCAGCTCTGACCCAGGTTCCCTCATCGGAGATCGCCAGAACTCCCTCCTCCTTCCCCTCCATCCCTCCAGGCAGCTGTTCATAGGAGGGTCAGGACAGCATTTACAGCTAACAGCACTAGGTTGCCTGCTTCTCTGGGCCTGGGTGTCAACTGGGGACAATGGCCTTGGTAGAAAAAAGACACAGGGAGACTTTCATCCCATGGTCGTGATCTCATCATTTCCATGTGTGGTCCTCAGCTAATGGTCCCCCAACTCACCAATATTAGAGCCCAATATGGCCCAGCTCAGCTGAACTCCTGAAGCTCTGGGGACATGGGTAGAACCTCTTCTACCTGAGTAGAATAGCCAGGTACAGTAGACACTGAGATGTCACCCACATCTCTGGGGCTCTCTATTCTGTTCCATTGAAATATTGGCTGATCTTGGGCGCCTAGGTGGCTCAGTGGGTTAAAGCTTCTGCCTTCGGCTCAGGTCATGATCTCAGGGTCCTGGGATCGAGCCCCACATCAGGCTCTCTGCTCAGCAGGGAGCCTGCTTCCTTCTCTCTCTCTGCCTGCCTTTCTGCCTACTTGTAATCTCTCTCTCTCTCTCTCTCTCTCTCTCTCTCTCTCTCTCTCTGTCATATAAATAAATAAAATCTTTTAAAAAAAAGAAAGAAAGAAATATTGGCTGATCTTGTTCCAGTACCATATGGTACATGAATTGATGATTGCAGCTTGAGTAATAGAGCTTGAAAACCAGCATTATGATGTCACATCTTTGGTTTTCTTTTTTTTTTTAATTTTATTTTTATTCTTTGCCCAAGGGGTACAGGTCTGTGAATCATCAGGCTTACATCTTTCACAGCATTCACCAAAGCACAAACCCTTCCCAATGTCCATAACCCATCCACCCTATCCCTACCCTCCCACCCCCCAGTAACCCTCAGTTTGTTTTGTGAGATTAGGAGTCTCTTATGGTTTGTCTCCTTCCCCATCCCATCTTGTTTCATTATTTTTCCCTCCCTACCCCCCACGNCCTTATATCAGATAAATTAGATTTTAAGCCTGGAAAACATCTTTGCTTTTCATTTTCAACATTCCCCTTGCTATTCGCAGGTCTTCTCTTTTTCTATACAGATGTTAGAATTATTTGTTCCAGTTCTGTGAAAAATGTCAAAGCTATTTTGTCAGGAATTTCATTGAATGTGTAGCTTGCTCTAGATAGCATAGAGCAAGAATATGTATTCTTCCCATCCATTAGCGTGGAATGTTTTTGAATTTCTTTGTCTCTTTTCTCAATTTCTTTCATCAGTGTACTGTAGTTTTCAGAGTACAGGTTCCTTACCTGTTTGGTTAGGTTTATTCCTAGGTATCTTCTGTTTTTTGGTGCAACTGTTAATAGTACTGATTCCATAGTTTCCCTTTCTTCTGTCTCATTTTTCGTGCATAGAAAAACAATTGATTCCTGTGCTTCCAGGGTATATCCTGGCACGTTGTCGAATTGCCATATATGTTCTAGCAATTTTGGGGTGGAGTCTCTTGGGTTTTTTACATAAAGTGTCATGTCATCTGAAAAGAGTGAGAGTTTGACCTCTTCTTGGACATTTTGAATGCCTTTTCTTTCTTTCTTCTCTTCTAATTGCTGAGGCTAGCACTTCTAGTACTATGTTGAATAATAGTGCTAAGTGTTGATATGCCTGTAGACTTCCAAACTTAGGTGAAAATCTCTGTTTTTCCCCATTGAAAATGATATTCACTGTGGGCTTTTTGTATATTATTTTCATGATATTGAGTTATGTTCTCTCTATCCCTACACTGTGGAAAGTTTTAATCAAGAAAAGTTGCTGTATTTTGTCAAATGCTTTTTCTGCATCAATTGAGATGATCATACAGTTCTTGTCCTTTCTTTTATTTATGTAGTGTATCTACATAAATACTGATTGTTTGGGGAATATCAATACTGATTTTGGGAAAATCAATACTGATTGATTTGGGAATGCAGAACCACCTTTGCATCCCAGGAATAAACCCTACCTTGTCATGGTGGTGAATAATCCTTTTAATGCACTGACCCATCCTATTGGCTAATATCTTGGTGAGAATTTTGGCATCCAGGTTCATCAGGGATATTGGTCTGTAATTCTTTTTAGTGGGGTCTTGACTTATTTGGGTAAAGGCAATGCTGGCCTCTTAAAATGAGTTTGGAAGTTTTTCTTCTGTAACTATTTTGTGTAACAGCTTCAGAAGTATAGGTATTAATTCTTCCTTATATGGCTGGTACATTTCCCCTGGGAAGCCATCTGGCCCTGGACTCTTGTTTGTTGGGAGATTATTGGTTACTGCTTCAACTTCCTTACTGATTATGGTTATAGTCAGCTTTTCTATTTCTTCCTCTTTCCGTTTAATAGTTTATATGTTTCTAGGAATGTATCCATTGCTGCCAGATTGCCTAATTGTTGGCATATAGCTGCTCATAATATGTTCTTACAATTGTATTTCCTTGGTGTTCATGATCTCTGCTCTTTCATTCGTGATTTTATTTATTGGGGTCCCTTCTCTTTTCTTTGGGATAAGTCTGGCTAGGGGTATATTGATCTTCTTAATTCATTCAGAGAGCCAGCTTCTAGTTTCCTTAATCTGTTAGCCTGTTCTTTTAGTTTCTTTTTCTTTACTTTATGCTCTAATCTTTATTTTTTCTCATCTGCTGCTTCCTTTAGGCTTTATTTGCTGTTATTTCTCCAGTTCCATTAGGTGTAAAGGTAAAACTTGCATATTTGTGAGTTTCCTAGTTTCTTGTGATAATCTTGTATTGCTATGTATGTCTTTCTGAGGACAACCTTTGCCACACCCCAAAAGTTTTGATCAGTTGTGTTTTCATTTTCATTTGCTTCCATGAATGTTATTAAAAGTTCTCTAATTTCCTGGTTGACCTATTCATTCTTCTATAGGATGCTCTTTAATCTCCATGTATTTGAGTTCCTTCAAAATTTCCTCTAGTGATTGAGTTCAAGTTCCAACATGTTGTGGTCTGAAAATATGCAGGGAATAATCCCAATGCTGAGGTCCTGGTTGAGACCTCATTTGTGACCCAGAATGTGATCTATTCTGGAAAAAGTTCTATGTGCCCTTGAGAAGAATGTGTATTCTGTTGCTTTAGGATGGAATTCTATATATATCTGTGCAGTCATTCAGGTTCAATGTGTCATTGAAAGCCCTTGTTTCCTTCATGATATTCTGTTCAGATGATCTGTCCATTGCTGTGATGGGGGTTAAAGTCCCCAACTATCATTATATTATTATCATGTGTTCCTTTAAGTTGGTTGTTAATTGGTTTATAAAATCGGATTTTCCCATGTTTGGAGAATAAATATTTATAATTGTTCCATATTCTTGCTGTATAGAACCTCCAAGGATGATGCAGTGTCCCTCTTCATCCCTTCCTATTGACTTTGGTTTAAAATCGTATTTGTCTGTATGTGGATTGCTACCACAGCTTTCTTTGATGTCCATTAACTAGTAAATGTTTCTCCACCCCCTCACGTTCAACCTGGAATTGTCTCTGGTTCTAAAATGGGTCTCTTGTATACAGCATATGGAAGGGTGTTGTTTTTTATCCAATCTGATACCCGGTGTCTTTTGATTGGACCATTTAGCCCATTTACATTCAGAGTAACTGTTGAAAGATAGGAATCTAGTGTCACTATATTACTGTAAAGTCACTGTTTCTGTATATTGTCTCTGTTCCTTTCTGGTCTATGTTACCTTTGGGCTCTCTCTTCACTTACAGGATCCCCTTTGATATTTCTTGCAGGGCTGGTTTCATGATGACAAATTCTTTTAGTTTCCATTTGTCCTGGAAGCTTCTTATCTCTCCTACCATTCTGAATGACAGCCTTGTGGGATAGAGTATTCTTGGCTGCATGTTTTTCTCATTTAGTACAATGAATATACCATGCCAGGGTTTTCTGGCCTGGCAGGTCTCTGTGGATAAGTTTTCTGCTAGTCTAAAATTTCTAGTCTCATGGGTTACAGACCTCTCATCTTGAGACCCTTTCAGGATTTTGACATTTTCTCTGAAATTTGCAAGCTTCACTATTATATGTTGTGTTTTTTATCTATTCTTATTAATTATTGGGGGGGTGCTCTGTGCCTCCTTTTTTTTTAAAGATTTTATTTATTTGACAGAGAGAGATTACAAGTAGGCAGAAAGGCAGACAGAGAGAGGAGGAAGCAGGCTCACTGCTGAGGGATCCCAGGACCCTGAGATCATGACCTGAGCCGAAGGCAGAGGCTTTAATCCACTGAGCCCCCCAGGAGCCCAAAGCTCTGTGCTTCCTTGACTTGAATGCCTGTTTCCTTCTCCAGATTTGGTTATTCTCAGCTATGATTTGCTCAAATATAACTTCTGTCCCTCTCTCCATCTTTCTTCTTCCTCCAGGTACCTAATTGTTGTAATATTCTTCCACTCTATGATATCACTGATTTCTCAAGTCTTCCCTTTATGACTCATTAGTTGTTTTTATTTCCTCTTTTCTTCAGCTTGCTTATTTTCCATCATTTTGTCTTCTATATCACTGACTCTCTTCTGCCTCATTACCCAAGCTCCTAGAGCATCCATTTTAGACTGCATTTCAATTAAAAACCTTTTTAAATTTCAGCCTGATTAGATTTTAGTTCTTTTATTTATACACTAAGGCGATTCTCTACTTCTTTTATGCTTTTTTCAAGCCCAGCTAGTATCCTTAATATCATTATTCTAAATTCTATGTCCGACATTTGACTTATTTTTTTTTAATTTTATTTTTATTATTTGCCCAAGGGGTACAGGTCTGTGAATCATCAGGCTTACATCTTTCACAGCTTTCACCAAAGCACAAACCCTCCCCAATGTCCATAACCCATCCACCCTATCCCTACCCTCCCACCCCCCAGTAACCCTCAGTTTGTTTTATGAGATTAGAAGTCTCTTATGGTTTGTCTCCTTCCCCATCCCATCTTGTTTCATTATTTTTCCCTCCCTACCCCCCAC
>LNAC01001657.1:10949-32132 GCA_002007465.1 Ailurus styani
GGAATCTGCTTTTCTCTCTCCCTCTGCCCCTCCCACCTCTTTGTGCTCTCTCTCTCTCAAATAAATAAAATCTTTTTTAAAAAGATTTTATTTATTTATTTGACACAGAGAGAAAGATCACAAGTAGGCAGAGAGGCAGACAGAAAGAGAGGAGGAAGCAGGCTTCCCGCCAAGCAGGGAGCCCAATGCGCGGCTCCATCCCAGGACTCTGAGATCATGACCTGAGCCGAAGGCAGAGGTTTTAACCCACTGAGCCACCCAGGCGCCCCTCAAATAAATAAAATCTTTTTAAAAAAATAAAAAGAATGAATAGCTTGGAGAGGATTGCTTCATATGAACAGGGCTTAGAGCTTATGGAGTCATTTGGTTGCCAGGCATGGGCTGAACTGCCACTGTTGGGCCTCCCTCAGTAATGGGGCTCTAACATGTGCCCTGTGGTGAGATTTTTTTCTTTTTTTCTGGGAATGTTGGCATTGGCCATTGGGCAGTGGCAGTGGGATACATCTCCTGGAGAAATATACACACTCTCTCTTGCCCTTCCCATCCCTACCATCTCTGTCTCTCTCTGTCTCTCTGTCTTTCTATGTCTCTGTCTCTCCCTGTGTCCCACACAAACACACACACACACACACACACACACACACACACACCACCTAGAGCCACAAAATATACCCCAACCCAAGCCTCACGCACACACACTCACACCACCCACAGGGAATACATTGGCTTCCTAGTACTGTAGACACAAGGGCATACTTTTCCACCTGGGAAATGTGCGTGTCCCCCACACTCCCAAGGGTCCTACCAGGAACCTGCAATTGGGGAGATTCTCCAGACTGAAGATTTCAAGGATGCCCCACCTGCGTTACAAGCTAGAGTTTTTCCTCAGCAAGAGACTGATTCCAGAACACGTACAGCTTTTTCCCAACATTCCTGTAAGCTGCAGTTACAGAAATGAGGACACCATGTGGCTCAGATCTTGCTTCACTGCCTTCACTGATCTCTCGTTCTCTTAATGATTTTAGGAAACCAGATGGAATACAGTGGTTGAGTCCAAGGCCCCAAAGTATGTGAACTGGATGCCTGTAAGAAGTTGTTTTTCCTGGGGGATGTGTCTGCCCAGTCCATTCAGGATGGTGACTACAAAACTCTTCATCCAAGCAGGAGAAACTGTTGCTGAGGGAAAGAGTCCCACATAGTGTTTATAACCAGGTGTGGTGTTGCCAGCGGTAAAAGTCCTTTTGAATTAGGTAATGGTTCACAAGAGACAGCCACTCAGCACTCTCCCCAAAAGGGAAATTATAGGATATATGTACATATATATAAAATCTCAAATGTATGTTGTCTGATTGTCATCTGAATTTGATTGGAAAGAAACCAAAAAAGTAACATTTGTTCCTCAAAGTATGTCAAACTCACCACTGCAAGTGATGGGTCTTCAGTCACGGCATTGTTGCCAGGAGCTGCTCCTGGGAAGTCCTCCGAGAAATCTAGGACACAGAGTACCTGTCAGCACATTCGTGGTGTTGCTCAAGAGTAAACCAGGGAGTGTTGCTCGATATGGACATGAGGCTAGGAGTATATGGAGCCAGTTGGTTACCAAGCGTGGATTGAAGTCCCACTGCTGGGCCACCCACAGCAATAAGGCTGTAAAGTGTGTAGTGTGATAACCTTTTTTTTTTTAGAAGAGTGACATCATGCAGTATCTGATATATCTCCTGGAGAAACACATTTCTCTCTCTGTCTCTGTCTCTATGTCTCTCTTTCTCTCTCTCTCACACACACACACACACTCACAGACACACTCACAATCACACTACATAGAGTCACACAGGACACCTAATCCCCAAGCCTCATGCATAACTACCCACACCACCCACAGGAAATACATTGGCTTCCTAGTACTGTAGAAACACAGACATAGTTTCTCACCTGGGAAATCTGCCTTTTCCCCACATAACCAAGGCTCAGTCCTACCAGGAACCTGGAGTCAGGTCGGCTTTCCAGACTGAGGAAAGCCAGTATGCCCTACCCACCTTACCATCTAGAGTATTCCTCAGTGAGAGACTGATTCCAGAATACATACCACTTCCACTTCTTCCTGGAGCCACCTGCATTTACAGAAAGGAAAACACCACAAGGGTCAGGTCATATGGATACTGTGTCATCGGTTCTCTTGGTGACTACTGAAAACCAAATGAGAAACAGTAGTAAAGACAAAGCCCCCCAAAGCAAGCACAGACTACAACCCACGGAAAATGCATGAGCTTTTCCTGGGGGATGGATCTCTCAAGTTCACTGAAGCAGCAATTACAAAATTCTTAATTCAAGGAGGAAAAACTGCTTCTGAGTAAAATGTCCCCTACCACACAGTTTAAAATGTCCCCTTTCAACCCCCCCAAGAAAATGGTACCTAATATCTAAAAAATACACTCTCATGTTGACATATCTGAACTCACTTCAAAAAGAGGAAAACCACTTCTCCAAAGAAGACATACAAATGGCCATCAGGGAATTTCAAATCAAAACCACATTGAGATACCACCTAACACCAGTTAGAATGGCCAAAATCAAAAGGACAGGAAAGAACAATTGTTGGAGAGAATGTGGAGAAAGGCAAACCCTCTTTCACTGTTGGTGGGAATGCAAGTTGGTGCAGCCACTTTGAAAGACAGTGTGGAGATTCCTCAAAAAATTAAAAATAGAGCTACCCAATGACCTGAAATTGCACTACAGGGTATTTACCCCAAAGATACAGATGTAGTGAGAAGAAGGGCCATATGTACTCCCAATGTTCATAGCAGCAATGTCCACAATCGCCAAACTGTGGAAAGAGCCCAGATGCCCTTCAACAGATGAATGGATAAAGAAGATGTGGTCCATATATACAATGGAATATTACACAGCCATCAGAAAGGATGAATACCCAACTTTTGTATCAACATGGATGGGTCTGGAGGAGATTATGCTGAGTGAAATAAGTCAAGCAGAGAAACTCAATTATCATATGCTTTCACTTACTTTGCTAACATAAGGAATATAATGGAGGGCATTAAGAGAAGGAAAGGAAAAGTGAATTGGGGTAAATTGGAGGGGGAGACAAAGGATGAGAGACTACAGATTCTGAGAAAAAAACCTGAGGGTTATGGAGAGGAGAGGGATGGGGGGATGGGTGAGCCTGGTGGTGGGTATTAAGGAGCAGCATGAATTGCATGGAGCAGTAGGTGTGGTACATAAACAATGACTTTTGGAACACTGAAAATTTAAAAAAAGATAATAAAAAGAAATAAAAAGAGGGAAACCAAGAAAGAAACATTTCTCTCTCCGGCAAAAGCTGGCAAGCTTACCATACAAGTGGATGGAGACTCTCCCCAACAGTCGTGAAGCTTCTCCACCACAGAATCTAAGAGAACACAGGAGTAACTGTCAGTTCGTTGCTGGTGCAGCTCAGGAACTACTGTTGATATGGACATGGGGAAAGACTGTATGGGAGTGACTGAAGGATAAGCATGGACTGAGCTGCTGCTGGGACATCCTTGGTGGATGAGGAAAAGCAAACATGAGGAAGAGGAAACAAAGGAGAAACAGAGCCTTTGACTTTCTAGCTTGAGGCAACCCAGCAGGTGCGAATCNGTTTCTAGCTTGAGCCAACCCAGTAGGTGCGAATCAGTGAGTCTACAAATAGGTAGCCTGAATGCCAACTGTGGAGGAGAGAGGGAGCCCCACCACTCCTTCTGCCCATTGTGAAGTCTCTTCATTTGTCCTGCCAGAAGGTAACCACTCGACCTGACCATCCAAATGGGAGACAAACTGGGAGGACACAGAGTGGCTTCCAGCCCTTGGTCGTCTATCTCATGAAGTACTCAGAGCTCTACTTGACTTGAACGAGAGAGCAGTGTAGACGGACGTGGTTGTTTGAAAAGCATGCAGTTGCCAATGCCAAGATCTGATTCTTTCTGGTGGTTAATACTCCATTGTATCTATATAACACACTGAGGGCTGCTGAAGGATGGTTGGTTATGGAGGTGGTTGGTTAAAAAGCGTGCAGTTGTCAATGGCAAGATTTGATTCCTTCTTTGGTTAAGTAATATTCCTGTGTATCTATATAACAAATTGAGGGCTGTTGAAGTGGGGGGGATGGGGTAACTGTGTGATGGATCTTAAGGAGGGCACTTGATGGAATGACCACTCAGTCATATGCAACAAATGAATCACTAAATTCTACCCCTGAAACTAATACTACAGTATGTTACCTAATTTGAATTTAAATTTTAAAAACAAGCATGCAGGTGGCTATTGGTGGGTCACCCTTCTTCATGGTAGGAGATGCAAAACAGAGGAGCAGAAAAGAAGGGAGAAACTGACTTTGCCATTGAAGACAAAGGTACACCTGAAGCTAGTGGGACATTGTGTGTCAACTCGGGCTCAATTAAAAATAAGAAGAAGGAAAAATAAAGACACCCTAAAGACAGAAGTTTGTCCATAATTTAAAGATATGAAATCAATATAAATAACTGTCCTTAATCTTATGGTATTTTTCCATCTAGTTTATGTCTCATCTATGTATTCACTGAGCTGGGTGGCTCTCCACGTGAGCACTAATGGGATGGTTCATTACAGGGGGAGGCCTGGGTTCCTCCTGACATTCTCTAAACCAGCTCTATAAGACAGTTGCAAGAAAAATAGTGGACCCTGGGTTAATGACCAAATGTTACTTGGAGTTCTTGTATGTCCTTGTTTCTTGGCTGTGTAGTTTTCCAGTGTTTGAGGCTTTCTGGGGCTCGGGGGGATCATGCTATCAAAGAGCACTAAACTAACTCTCGATTCCTGTTTGGGGACAGCTGCTGAGAAATGACCTAACACTGAGAGGGATTTACCAGATTTGTCAATGTTATGCCTCCCAATCTCAAAATCTTTGGGCTGACCAGACAGTTTAGAACTTCTATGTGCTTTTCATGCTAATGGCTATGCCGAATTTTGCCCTCCCTGTGACCACTGAACCCACCTTATACTGATAGACCATGTTTGGGATCTTTGTAGACTCATGAAGTTCAGAAATACACACAGGCCTTGGAAAGACCTTGCATGGTTTCTATTGAGCCCATGGCTCAGAGCTACCCTTGTCAGTATGGTAAGTGCAATTCAGCTTCTCAGAGCATCAGCATGGGGCCACAAATCTGGGTTCACATTTTGGCATCTCCACTTAAGAGCTTGTGTGCTTGGACACATTCATCTGGGTGCCTCGGTTTCTCCATCTGAAGCGTGCCATTAGCAAGCAAACCACTACATTGGTGGTGAGGGTTGAATGGCACGTGTAAGTTAAGCATGTCGTGTAAATGCTCCAGAAAGTTATTAGAGGTGAAACGTCTTGACTGAGATCCCATAACTTAGCCAAACCCAGAGCTGCATTCAAACCCTGTGGTCCAGTCTCCCAGGTCAGTGCTTTTTCCATGACCCACAGCTGCTTTGTCTAAAAATGATCACTTTATCTTAAGCCAGACCTGGTGCTTCAGGAGTCAGACAAAGGTCTCAGAAATGCTTTTGGTGATGGCAAAGTGACTTGAGTGCACACTAAGTGGCCATTTCCAAAAATAATGTGCATGATGCTTCCAGAATGTGTTTGTTGCCTGACCCAACACCTATCTGGTCAAACGTGATGAATACCAGTTTACTAGGGAGAGAGGGATTAACTACATTACATATTAGTGTTCAAAATCTGTGAAACGGAATCATCTCATGTGATTTATTCCTCCTAAATGTGACTATGTCAAACTAAGACCTGTTCCAAGTCATGCAAATAACCATAGCTTCACCTTCGAAAAGAGCTCTGAATGAAGACTCAGGGGACCTGAGTTGTTCTCTACATCAAAACAACATCAATAGAAACTTGTTCTTCTTTTTTAAGCTGGAGCTTTATATGCAAAAGTATGCAATGATCTATATACACAATTTTTTATTTCTCTTGTCATCTCAAAAATTTACCTTTCATTTTTTTCTATGTTACTAACTCTCTATGTACTTGCTTATCTATCAATCTCTGTCAATGGATTTCTTTGTCAATCATTGTGTGTGAAAGGCTGGATATCCAATGGATAAATGTCAATATATATATATTTTTTCTATTTTCACCAGCCTATACCTCTGGGATGGGAATAGGTTGAGTGAAAGCATATTGATGATATTTCTATACATCTATAATTTGGGATAACAGTCAAAAGATGTGAAAGATGTAAAGTAAAAGAAAATGTGTGTTTTGGTAAGTCAGTTTATATCTAGACACACTCTTCTGAGCTGTTTTGGGAAACTAGTTATATGAATGGAAGCAGCATGTGCCCAAATATATTGAACTCAAGACACATGCCAGGAGAAGGGAGATTAAAGTTACGTGAAGACAAAAGGAGAGGGATCCACTAAGTGAGGAGCATGGAAATCACCTCTCCATCCTAAGGAAAAAAAGAAAGCCTGAAGAGACTAAAAATCAAACACTCTTCTGGGATCCATATGAGAGGGGAGGACACAGGGCAAACCATGGCCCTCAGGAGACAGAAAAAGGAACACAGGGAACTGAGCTTACCTGAAGCAGAGACTCTCTAGGAGAACACACTGTTTCCTCAAGCTCATGTGGAACATTCAGCAAAAGAGACCACATGCTTGACTGTAAAAGACCCCAACACATTTAAAAGAGTAGAAGTAATACAACAGCTGCTCTCAGACCTCTATGAAATTGAACTAGAGATCAACAACAGGAAGAAATCTGTGAAAATCCCCAAATAGCTGGAGATTTAAAAATACACTTCTGAATATCACAATGGTCAAAAAAGAAGTTTCAAGAGAAACATGAAAATATTTTGAACTAAATGAGATGAAAATACAGTTTGACAAAGACTTATGGAAAGGCAGTCTTGGGGAATTGCTAGTACTGAATGTCGCATGTCGGAAAATCAGAGAGATTTAAAGTGACTAAGCTTCCTCCTCAGAAAACAAGGCAAAAAAGTCTAATATCATATAAAGCAAGCAAGAGAAAAAAGTAATATTATTGCAGATACCAATGAAATGGAATACAGAAAATTCTCAGGCAAAATCAACAAAACCAAAACAAAAGCTCGTTCCTTATAAATATCAATAAAATGGATAAAGGTGTAGCTTGACTACCCATGAAGAAAAAGAGAAGATGTACATTAACATCGGTGAAAGAGGAGTTGTCACTACAGTTCCTATGGAGGTTGAAAGGATTCTAAAGTAATACATGGAAAAATCCTAGCATAACTTAAACGGAAGAGGCCAATTCCTTCAAAGACAGAAACTCTTCAAAACCCACACGAGGGAAATAGTTTGTCTGACTAGGCATGTATCAGAGACATTGAATCAATAGTTAATACATTCCGCAGAAAGGAAATGCCAACCCCAGATGGTTTGACTGGTGAATTCTATCAAACCTTACAAAGCATAACAGTCTTGCTGTATAATCCATCCATCTTGCTCTTAGGTATTTATCCAGTTGAGTTGAAAAACTATGTCCATACGAAGACTGGCCCAGGAGTGCTTATATCAGTTTTATTTAGTAACACCAAAACTAGAGGCAACTAAGCTGTCCTTCACTGGATGAATGGATAAACAACCAGCGATATACCCATACAATAAAATACAACTCTGTAAATAAAAGAGCTGAGTTTTGGGGTGCATAGTTGGTTCCTTCAGTTAATCATTGAATCTCTTGATTCTGGCTTAGGTCATGATCTCATGGTCATGATATCCAGCCCCATGTCAGGCAGGCTCCATGCTGAGCGTGGAGCCTGCTTAAGTTTCTCTCTCCCTCTTCCTCTGCCCCTCCCCCACACTTTCACCCTTTCTCTACCTAAAACAACAATAACAAGAAAAGAAAAAATAATTGAGCTGTTAAGTCACAAAAAGACATCAATGAATGGTAACTGTATACATACATGTGAAAGAAATCAGTCTGGAAAAGCAACATGGCTTATGGTTCCAACTATCTGCTATTCTGGAAAAAGGGAAGCTATGGAGATGANTGACAAAAGGTCAACAGTTGCTGAAATTTCTAGAGAAAGGGCAAAGGCATTAATAGGTGAATCACAGGATTTTTAAAAAAGTGAACCTACTCTGTATGTGGTGGATACATGACATTACACACTTGTCAAAACCCATTCTACTGCACAACAGAGAGCAGACCTTAATAGAAATGGTGGACTTCAGGGAATAATAATATCTCTATCCTGGTTTGTTATTTGTGACAAATAATAATTCCAAAAATAATTGTGGAAATGGTGCACCAAGGGATAAACATGATAGGGAAACATTTTATATTATCTGCTTAATTGTTATGATACTCTAAACCTAAGTGATAAATTCTATTAATTAAAAATTAATAAAAGATCTATTTTTGCTAATGTTTAACAACACACTAATGTCCAAATGTCAGCTTCACTATACCGACCATTAAATGTGACCAAACTTGAGTTGTAATGCAATTTTACTATTCTGGTAATAAACTAAAGAGTAACCAGATAAATTAGAATTTTTACAGGTGAAAGAAAAATAGTATGACTGTATTTTTGCCTGAAGTATGGGACACTGACAAACTATTAAAATAAATGATATGGCTTATTTATTTATTTTTTTTAGACAAAGACAGTGTGTGAGTGGGGGGAGGGGATAGGGAAATGGAGAAAGAATCTTAAGCAGGCTCTATACCTAGGATGGAACCCCACACGGGGGTCATTCTCATGACCCTGACATGACCTGAGCCCAAATCAATCATTGGACACCACCCACGTTCCCCTAGAATAATTATTTTTTAAGAATTTTTATTTATTTATCAGACAGAGAGAGAGAGCACAGCAGGGGGAGAAGCAAGCAGGGGGAGAAGCAGGCAGAGGGAGAGGGAGAAGAAGATAACCCGCTTGACAGGGAGCCCAATGCAGCGCTTGATCCCAGGACCCTAGGATCATGACCTGAGCGGAAGGCAGACACTTAATGACCGAGCCACCCAGGCGACCCTAGAATTATTATTCTTGTATCCCCTTTATGAATGAAATCCTATGGTACCTTCAGGGCATTGTTTTGTGGTGAATTTTACTTTGTGATGATGTCTCCAGAAGTTTTGGGCCCATATCTGGAGGTGGAGAACACACTTTCCTGAACCTCTCTATGTTGATATGACCATGGTCTTGTTCGTAGACACTGGGAAATGCATTACAATAGAAAGAGCTATTGACATCTCGCTATCAGAAGACCACAGAAAAATGAGTGATAAATATATCACAATTCCAACTTTTGATCCCATTGTTCATCATTTGCCTAGCAAAGCCACCTGAGTCAGAGTGGGCTTTAGGAAGTCTTAGAGTTCATTTACCCTTAAAATACCCAAGAGAGAATGTGAACTGATGCAGTCACTATGAAAAACAGTATGGACCATCTTCCAAAAATTTACAAAAGAACTACCAATTGATCCAGCAATCCCAATGTTGGAAAATAAATCCAAATGAACTGAAGTCTGGATTTCAGCAGGATCTCAGCCCACATTCTGCAGCACTACTCACAAAAGCCAAGTTCTAGTAAAAACTTCATGTCCACTGATGAGCAAATGGGTAAAGACAATGTGGTTTATCCATACAATGGGATATTTTTTCTCCTTCAAAGGAAGGAAATCTCAACATTTGCAACAACATGGACGGCCCTGGAGGACATCATGCTAAGTGAAATAAGTCAGACACAGTGAGACAAAATGGCATAATGTCACTTAAATGTGGAACCTAAAATAGTCCAATACGTAGAAGCTGAGAGTAGAATAGGGTCTGGAATGAGGAACAAAGAGAAATGTTGATGATACGGTACAAAATTTCAATGACACGGAAGAAATGAGTTCTGACAATTGACCTTGCAACATAGGTCCTGTGATAAACGACACTGTATTCTATGCTTGAAAATCAGTAAAAGGTCAGATTATAGGATAAGTGCCCTTACTACCAAAGAAAAAGATGGAGAAAAGCTCTAGCAGACACTCTGTAGGCAAATACCATGGTTGAATGAGACCACAGAGGAAGACAGAACAACACTGTCGTTGAGAGCGTGGGGTTGGTGACTTGCCGAGAGGGACCATATCAATAAGTGAAGGATCCGGGACAGGAATGGAGTTGGTTCCTTGGGGAGGGAGGTCCCTGAACACCTGAGACCTACCAAGGGCACCTGAGATCGTGTCCTGCAGCCCTGAACCAGGGCTCCCTCAGTTCAGTCTCATTCGCAAATCTTCCTGCCCCAAGTTGTCTGCAGGAGACACTTGATGCCCTGGAGGAGGGGCCTGAGCCAATGGAAAAGTCCAAATCCTACCTCAGCCTCCCACCTCTAGGTTTCAACCCCTGACCCAGAACACAATGCAGATGGCCCCAGGAGAGACCCTTCTGAAGGATCAGGGAAAGAGTCCAAGTGTGGCCATCCTCCCATAGCATTCACACTACTACCTGTCTGACGTGGAGCCTTCCCCGTGACCAGATGACCACCCTCAGTGACCAGTGGTCTGCTGGGCTCCAAAGCTAATTCAGAAGAAGGACATTCTGAACCAACTGTCACATGACAGCTCCACCAAGAATTAGCTTCCCTTTACCTGACCAACCCTGGCTGGGCAGTTCCTGTGAATTAAACGGGAAAATGGCCACCTGAACTGGTGCTTTGGTGGTTTAGTATATTAAGACTGTGACCTTCATTGTCTCACTGGTTATTTATTTGAGTAAGCCTACAAACAGCCTGGACTAAGGCCTGGCTGGATCAGAGTGAATAGGGGCTGCACTGGCTCTGAATGGGCACCTTCCCCGTTCCTTCTGTCCTCCACCAGATTCAGTCTCTATAGTCTCTTCATCCTTCTATAGACCCTGCAGAGGTAGAGAACCAAATCCCACCTCCTTTGAGAGGGACCATTCTGGGGTACCTGTGTGGCTCAGTGGGTTAAGTGTCTGATGTTGGCTCAGGTCATGATATCAGGGTCCTGGGATCGAGCCCGGCCTCTGTTTCTGCACTCAGCTCGGTGCCTGCTTGTCCCTCTTCTCCTCCCCACCTCCCCCCCTACCCTCTGGCCCTGTACTCTTGCTCTCTCTGAAATAAAGTCTTCTTTAAAACATTGGGGAATACACAAAGGACCCATAGAGAAGGACCCTTCTAAATCCACACCCTGGGAAGCTTCCCCTGCCAAGACTCCCCCAAGGATCACCCAGACCTGCTTTTGCATTTATCTATCCTCTGCTCTATACTATTCTGCACATGATAATAAGTGACCTTTCATCGAGAGACTAGATTCAAATATGAGTACAGCATTCTGTTGCATTTAATCACACATCCTTGGTTTGGAAGCTCATCAATTGTTGACAGTTTGTAAATAATGAAGTCCTATCATTGAAAAACAAACACCATTCTTAATCATATATTGTTTTTTTTTCTAGTCTTGCTTTGCAACGCTATGTGTATATATATTCATTGAACATGGACTCTCTCTGTGCTTGCACTTACTAGCCAACAATGGGAGAGTTCTTCAAGGAGCAAGGGCTCCCACTGGAGCATGGACACTCCCTGAGCCAGCTGGACAAGCGTGTCAAAACAAGGATGGTAGACACCAGGCTGTTGCGAGTATTTGAGTTCTTATTGGTCAGTGTCCCTGACCTTTTTAGGACACATAGGGAGAATGCTATTAAATATACTACAGTATGTCCCCGATTCTTTTCTCTTTTTTTAAGTAGGCACTATGCCCAACATGGGGACTGAACTCATACCTTGAGATTTAGAGTCAAATTCTCCACTGACTGAGCAAGCCAGACACCACCCATTATGATCCATGTTATTATTATATTTGTGCCATGCCCTGAAGAGTGGTCATACCATGACACTGACTGGCTGGTCACTGTCCAGCTCTCTAGCTCAGCTCTATAAGACAATAGCAATGAGGGTGATGGACAGAAGGCTAATCATGAACTGGTTCCTTGAGTCATTTTTCATTGTCCCAGGAGTGTCCTTAGGCCCACTGGATTTCTGCATTACTAGTGCTTACTCATACTGGCAATGCCGTCAAATACCATCAAAAGATCTCCTCAGTTCTGACCAGATTGAGGTCAGGCGCTGAGGAGTCATCTGGCATTAAAACAGAGTTTGACTGGGTTGTTCTAAAGGGAACCTCGAAACCCTCAGAATCTTTGAACTGACCAGGCTTTCTATGTCCCTTTCATCTTCAGGACTATGGCAAGATCTGTACTTCTATGGCTCAAGAGCTTCCCTGGCTATGTGACCACTGAGATGACCTCATAATGATAAACAGTGTTTGGGACTTCTCTTGGCTCAGATAATTCCTGACATACACACAGAGGCTAAAGCTCCTTTGTGCAGTAACTAATGNTGTTCCTCCACCCAGGGAATAGCAAGAGTAAACAAATAATTGAATATGTGTGTGGTGGGCATTGAATGAATGAATGCATGACACTTGCTCAGGAAGGTTAATTAGATGGTATAGATCTTACCCGAGATCTCACAATTTCACAAGTTCCAGAGCTGTATTCAAATCTGGGAGTCTGAGTTCCCAGACCAATCTCTGTGACATACAGCTGCTTTGCCTAAATATAAGCATTTCACCCTAACACAATTTAGTTTGGATGGAATCAGAGGAAAGAAAAAGAAAGAAGGAAGGAAGAAAAAAAAGAAAGAAAGAAAGAAAAAGAAAGAAAGAAAGAAAGGAAGGAAGGAAAGAAAGAAAGAACAAAAAATTGCTGACTGCCTGAATCCAGTCTCTGGGGCCCTTGAACAAAACTATCCATGATTGCTCTCTAGAATGTTCCCGTTGCCTGACTCATGGTCAGCAGACCAAATGAAAGGAATCCCGGTGTAAAGGAATGGAGGGTCACTATTACACAGTCTTGTGTTTTAAAACATGTGAAATAATGCCATCTTCCATTATTCATTCCTCACACAAACATAAGTGCCTCCAAACAATATATGAGTTCCTGAGACCCTTGTTATCTCATAGAAAAAAACATAGCTTAGCTGTTGGAAAGAAATCTGGAGGAAAGGTCAGGAGAACTAAGAAACACACTACATCAAAACCACTTCAATGAAGACTCATTCTGTTTCCAGGCTAAAATCCTATGTGCAAAATGTATGCAATTGTCCATATATATAAAGTTTCTGCCTCTACTCATATGACTACATCACCCATTTTTCTTTGTGCATTACTAACAATACATGTACTTGGTTATCGATCACTCATTAAGTCGAATCATTAACCAATTAACCATCTTTCACCATATTTTGAAAGACTGGCTCTTCATTACATAATTGAGGAAAAAACGTCATCATATTTTCACCATGCTTACTTCAGGGTAGCTCAATGGGATGAGTGATAGCATATCACTTATATCTCTAGGATAGGTCATTTTGGATGACATCCAAAGTAGAAATGGAAATGTCTGTTTTGGGGTCATAAAATTAAATGTAGACTCTCATATTCTTAGGATCTTTTGGGGGCAACTCTTTCTGTGAACGACCAACATGTCCCCAAAGTACTGAAATCCATACGCATTTTGAGATCAATGGTATGGGAAGACATTGTAAAACATTGATAAAACAATAACAAATATCCTCCATATCAACCTTCCTGGGTTCACTCTAGATTTCAGAAATGAAGACTGTGAATATATAATTTTGGACCTTTAGAAAGACTTAAAATAGACCTTGCCATATTTTGTCCCCTAGGAAAACCTAGTGTGACAAATGAGGGGTGCAGGATATAATAGGAAGTAGTACATTTTTCACAACGGAGGACAAAATTCAAGGCAGCTAGCTTGGTAAAAAACCGGAAATAGAAACCAATGAATAAAACAAAAGTATAAAACGTATGTATAACTCTGAATGATAATTTGGAGAGAGGGAATTTTCAATGATGAGAAAATAGTTTGAAAGAGTTAACTATCTGGTTGGTAGCAAACAGCATCCAGAAGATCTTTAAGAACATACCACAACAGCAGCAACAATGTGCATTTCCCATTTTGAACACAACGTCGGTACAGAGCAACAGGATTCGAGTGATCAGCTCAAAGAGTGACAGTTGCAAAGTGATGGGAGACCAACCTTACACCTGAGAAGACCATTTCCTATTTTTGGCAGCCTTTTCTGAAGCAAAATATGAGACCTAGTGGGTTAAGGTTGGATGGAAATCCCATGTATTCTGAGAAGGACGGAACTGTCTGTCTGACTGAC
The DNA here is from genome assembly GCA_002007465.1 of Ailurus styani. Classification (NCBI taxonomy): domain Eukaryota; kingdom Metazoa; phylum Chordata; class Mammalia; order Carnivora; family Ailuridae; genus Ailurus; species Ailurus styani. Next base: position 25,194 of record LNAC01001657.1, read on the forward strand.
CCTATAAAAGTGGTACATCTCATATGAAGTTACTGATAGATTTTGTTGCAAGTGAAGCTGCCCTGGCTTGATGATGATCAGGAAGTTCATCCCTGGAATAAGCCCCTTGTCCAGGGAATGGTAGGTGCTGTGATTAAAATGCCCCTTTTGTATCGGCACACCATGTAACCTTACTGCTGCAAAANTTTTGTTGCAAGTGAAGCTGCCCTGGCTTGATGATGATCAGGAAGTTCATCCCTGGAATAAGCCCCTTGTCCAGGGAATGGTAGGTGCTGTGATTAAAATGCCCCTTTTGTACCGGTACACCATGTAACCTTACTGCTGCAAAATTGATCAAGGGGCCAAAATCTCTTAAGGATTTTACTGTCTCAGTTTTCCCTTATGCATCTTACAGATGCTATCCTTTCCCCCATCAAAAAAAAAAATGGAGAAAATCAGAGTGTCAAGGGACTCATTCTAGCAGCATGGAAATCTTTACACGGTTTTTGAGGAATGGGACAAAGAAAGCAGATGTTACTGGGTTGGAAGCAAAGGTATATTTGGGAACCATTCGGGATGGAACACTTAATGAAGTTCTTTGGTGTCCTCCAAAATTAAAGGACCCGCAAAAGGTCTTTCCCCATCTCAAACCCAGTTTGGAAGAATTTTAAAAGCCAGAAGGTAAAGATTACAAGAAGCCCAACCTGGAGTTGCATTGGGTGATAGTCAAGCAGATTTATCAAGATGAATATTGACAAAAGGGTCAGTGTATCTTGGGTCAACCTTCTGCTGGAGACCCAAAACCTTGTGCCCATGAGAAGGTGGAATGATGGAGGGGTGGAGAAGAGATTTCTTGGATTCCTTGACAAGGGGAACACCAGGAAGTCTGTCATACCAAAATCTGCTGGTAAGTCCCTAAATGAAGCCTACAGTTAAATGAGAGAATCTAGAAATATAAGAATTTATAGGATTAAGGCGAAAAGTTTGGATGACAATTGGAGTGTTTAGGCAGGCTCTGTACCTATTTAACCTGAATGTAGTATGGGGATGGTTAATGTGTCTGACTGGTTTCCCCCACCCAGAATTGTAAAATGGAAGGCACATAAATCCNGGCACATGAATCCACCCTTGAAGCCATATTAATTGGACATGCTAAATGGGTATCAATAAGAATGCCAGAGCCCACACAGTGGAGTGTTGGTACAAAGTCTCTGTACAAGAACTCTGTGTGGAGTGTAGACTGGGCCTTGTGGCAAATTCCTATGAGCCCCTCCAAGTGACAACTTCTGGAACCACAAGTTGGGGAATTTCCATTTGAGGAACAATATCTGCTTTGCTCTATAACATTGACTCTGCTCTTACAACTGAAGGGCATAAAAGAATCTTGAAATCAAAAATACCCATCATATCTTCAGTGCTGTCAGAAAAACACTGTAACATGGAGGGCAATGGCCATTGGTGTTCCACAATAAAAAATGGATACTCTTTGTGCATGGGGCATATAACAAGAGGAGAATAAATGCTTACTCAGTGTATCTGTGAGTAGGTACACCCTTTCCTTTAGAATTGACTTTGAATTGACTTTGAGACCATATCTGAGGAGACGAGTTATTTTCTTGCCTCATAGATAGTGCCCCATAACAGCCCTTGATTGATCAGCACAGAGTTGCTTGGATTTGGGATGGCAGTTTTGGGGTGAACTGAGAGTTTCCTTTTAAAAAGACTGTCACTCTGATCAAAGAATGTAAAAATAAACAAGCTCCCTGAGCTAGATTGCGTGCTGTTTGCCCCTATGTTTGGGTTCTGACACTCTCGTGGGTCCTGACCAATAGCCTATGCCTATGGCCAGGCAAAGGGCAATGGAATACCAGCCTACCAGAAGGAAGCCCAAATGGGCCATGTCCCTATGACACTCACCATGGAAAGTAAGACCTGTCAATGCTTATTGGAAGAACTCCCTTCCAGATTTGTAGGGTGATTGCAATTATTGAGTGTATGCACCAGTGTGCTTGCTGGAGGTGGTCACTTTGGCCCATGGACCCATGGACTTTGGTAAAGCATTGATGGGCTAACTCTAGAGTTAGAGTCTAACTTGTCACTGTTAGTACACTGAGTCCTCTTGCACCCTCTGCTAACACAAAATGCTGACAAGCACTGTTCTGTCTCCCAACCAGAGAGGCAGAGACAGCAGGTGGCTAGGAGGTGGCTCTCTGGGTGGGGAGCAGACAGGCAAGAGGATTGCACTGCACCAACATCCCANTATCCCATGAGTCCTAATGGAAAGACAATGACTCTGGATCAACTCCCTGTACCAGGTGGTAGATGTAAAGGCTCAGAGGATGACAAGAGAAGCAGCATGAAGCTCCTACACTAATTTAGACTGTTGAGTTACATTTTTCTAGAAGGAGCAGTGGTCTGATACAAAATCAGAATGCGCAATGAAAGCACTCGTTGTCTGAATCAGAGGGAGATGCAAGCATGGTGGGCTGGGTTACGCGGCTTCACGAAGTTCACTCATGGTCTCCATGAGGGGCCCAGAGAGGGTCTCCCCACCAGACAGGCCCCCTCTGTTTTGCCGGTGGTCCTAGGGGAGAGGGGGAGCAGAGGATGCAGGTGGGCCTATGAAATTCTTCCCAAATGGAGGAAGATGAGGAGGGAAGGGCCTGACTGAGTGGACTGTGCTGTCACTTCATCTGGCAAAAATGGGGTTAATGGTGAATGCACCTATATCACCAAGAGGTAGAAATAGCCCATTAGTTCTGCACAGATGCAGAGAAGGGACACTAACAGCTGAGGATAAAGAAAGAACACATGTGTTGTGCAATGTGCAAAATCCCATATTCTTCCAGAAAAGACTCGTAGCTCGATGATGCCAGATGCCTGACGGGGCGAAGTCAACCGTCTCTGAGATCATTCCTTCTTTTAGAACTGGACAATCTCAAATGGAAGCCTGCAAACCTGTGTGACCTTGCCCTGGGAGACATTCTGCTCCTGTAACATGATGAAGTACTGGACTAATTATTAATGACTGCAAGTCACTCCAGTAATATGACAGTGCCTTTTGACTTCTATTTTTCAGGTCATGTCTACCGTATTGCAATATGGCCTCACACTGGCATTATAACACTGATACTGAGAGTCAAACATTGGGAAATACAGTTGAGCTGAAAACCTACTATCTGCACCCCACACTTCCTCCTGCAAATATTACATTATTCATGTTGATACAATGCCTCTGTCATAATAATGTTATCTCCCGTGTGGATTTTCAGACAGATAGGATCCTTTTTTTAGAAGGTAACTGTGGTCACAGATTGGGAGAGGGGAGAGCAGGCTAAGATGGCCTTCAGTCATGTAGCCAACACTTTTTCAACTGTGCCTACGGAAAGAGACCCCTATAAAATTATGAACATGGAAGAACAGTGACAATTTTCCTTTGGTGAGCACACTGAGGTGCTGGGAGGGTGACATGATCTGACTCACCCAGAGACGGTGTGGAAACCCTGCTTCCCAGAGCCTCCCAGACCTGGCGCTGTGTGTATCCTTTGTGAAAGTTGCAATCATCAGAATAGCACTTTCTTGAGTCCTAGGAATCATTTATAGCCAATTACCAAATTTGGGTCATGGGAACCCCTGAATTTGTAGCTGGGCATTTGAAAGTGTGGGAAGCCTGGGGACCTCCAATGTGTCTGGTTCTGAAGAAAGGGCAGGCATGTGGAGGACTTGCCCTTAAACTTGTGGGATCTCGTCGAAACTCTGGGTGGTTGGTGTCAAAATGGCATCAGAGTGCAGCTAATTAGGGTAGAAAGAGGACACACATATATGTTCATGAAACAATGGTGAGGAGTGTTTTTTATTTTTACATTTTTTTCTATTTTATTAAGATTTTATTTATTTGACAGAGAGAGACAGACAGTGAGTGAGAAAGGGAATACAAGCAGGGGGAGTGGGAGAGGGAGAAGCAGGCTCCCTGTTGAGCAGGGAGCCCAATGCGGGGCTTGATCCCAGGACCTTGAGATCATGACCTGAGCTGAAGGCAGACACTTAACGACTGAGCCACCCAGGTGCCCCAGTGAGGAGTATTTTTTAAATGAAAAAGTGGACACTCACAATTTTGCTGCATAAGGGGGATAACCACTGTTTGAGAAACACACACATGCACATACAATCATACCATACAAACTCACATATAGGCCCACCTCCCCAGTCCCATGACACAAACCTATACCATCTAAATGGAGTGCAACTGCTTATAGAAAGATGGGCATAGTTCTTTTAGAAATTCATGTCCCTTCACCACACTCTCAATCCTCCCACCCCAGAGCTGGAATTGGCAGTNTGCAGTGGTTCCGCAGATGATAGGCTTCAAGAAAGACCCACCATTTTATCATCTGGATCTTTTTTTCCTCACTATGACCCACACTATGAATATTTTTTTTCTTTCCTTCTCTTGAGGCCACCTGTAGTCACAGAAAAGCAAGTACTATGAGGATCAGGTCATGCTATGCCCCGTCTGTCCCTTTGTTCTCCTGTTGACTGTATAAAATCAGATGGCAAGAGCACCTGCCAGGCTCAGTTGGTAGAGAACGCAAATCTTGATCTTGAGATCATGAGCTCAAGCTCCACATTGGGCTTAGAACCAAGCTAAAACAAATAAATTAAGAAAAAAGAAAATCAGATGACAAACAGTGGTCAAGACAAGGGAACCTGTAAGCAAGAGTAGGGGACACCTACGCATACCAAAATGGATGAATTGTTCTTGGAGGAGGCGCCTGTCAAGTCCATCTTGGTTGGCAATTACAAAAATCTTAATCAAAAAGGAAAAATCACCTCTGAAGAAAAAGCTCCCTCCCAACAATTTATAATCGATACTCCCATATTTGAACATCTCCTGAATCAGGCATCAGTTGGCAAGAGACTATCCTTCCAGTCTTCCATGGAAAGTGTAACTAACCTCTATCATGGACATGGACATGCTTGGCTTTTCATTTCTGAAATACACTAGTTCAGGAAACAAAAGTCAAGAAAGAAACATTTTTCTCCTAAACAAAGAGAATCTTGAGTTGGCACTTGGTGGGACCCCCTTCCTCTGCCCTGCTACCCAGTCCCCTGGGGAACTAAGAGGGTGTAGATGAACTTTCAGTACATTGGTGGGACTGCTCATGCATGACTGGAGCCCAGCTTGAAGAAGAATTGCAAAAAAGGTCCTGGACACCAGGCTGGCGCTATGAACTCTTATTTGTCACTGTACCCAAGTTGTGTATTGCCTCGGATTTGGCCCTTTCCAGCACTTGTGCAGAGAAAGCTATTAAATTCTAGTAAAATGCCTCCTCGATATATCTGTTTGGGGTCAGACACTAAGGCATAACCCCAGCAAGGACAGAGGTTGGTCACATTGCCTTTCTTGCTGTCATCAAATCTTAGAATCTGTGAGCTGATTGGAGGCATCTGAACTTCCGATGTGCTTTTTACATATCCCCCCACCAAATAGTTAAATGAAGAAGTCAGAAAATACCAAATGTGGTTGAGGCTGGGGAGCAACCAAACTCTCTTCCATGGTAGCCATGAGCATCAGATGTGCGGATTTGGAAAACCTTTAGTCAGGATTCCATGGCATTGAATATAAGCATCCACTATGCCCCAGTGCTTCCTCAGTGGAGAAATGCCCAACAGAAATGCATGCATATGTTTCCCAGAAGACATTCCATCCAGAATGTACAGAGAATAAGATCTCTTAATCTCACAAAACAAACTGAGGGTTACTGGGGGTAGGGATAGGATGGCTGCGTTAAGGACATTGGGAAGGGTTTGTTCTATGGTGAGTGCTGTGAAATGTGTAAGCCTGAGGATTCACAGACCTGTTTCCCTGGGGCAAATAACACATTACATGTTAATAATAATAATAATAATAATAAAAAGATTGTACAGAGAAACATTCCTTTCAATTTCCCAAAGCTGTAAAGTGCCCAAACCCTCATAAAAGTGGAATGTACAAACAAATTCTAGCACATTTCAACAACCATGTGCTTTTTCTTCTGAGGGAAGAATGATCCTTGAAAACATAAACAATATGGCTGCATCTCATAAAACAAAGAGCAAATGAAGCCAGGTACAAAAGGAATAAAATTCCCTTTATTCTCAAGTGGTTGACTGTGGTTACCCTTACATATTTTCTTGAGGAGCAAAATGTTGATAATTTTGTTTGTAATATTTGAAACCATAAAGCTTAATAATGCAACCTCAACTTCAAGCTACTAACAGCTTTTTAAATAATAAATTCTTTGAAGCTATGTCAATCTTTGGTTATAATAAATTAGCTCTAGGTTATTACTCTCATTTTCTCTTGACTACTCCTTATTTTTATAATGATTCCAGTAAAGTGAATTCTGAATCGTCAAAGTTGAACCACAAGGTGGAGTAGTTTAAAGGGTGATAATATTATATTTTTTGTAGCAATTTTAACCTCTTTGAGAAGCCTTCACACTTGCCTTCCCATCTTATAATCATGACAACTCTATGAACTCATAAGGTCAGTACTGTTATCTTCAAGCTCAGATCTCAAAGTGCAAATTTTCCTTTAACCTAATACTACCTCCCTTAGCTAGGACAGGCTAAGTCGCTCATTAAAACTTAATGAGAATTTCAAAGCCTAAAGGCAGCAATCATTAATATCAGGTAGATACAGAGAAAAAGACAAAGAATATTTTTTGTAACAGAAGATTCAAAAATTAAGAAAAGTAAATGTTTCAATTCCTAAGAATAAATTCTTTCTTCACACTAGTTTATGAAGCCAATGAGTTATAAATGTTACTATTGTAAAAGAGCAAAATTAAAGAACAGCAAATGTTTGAACTTCAAAAGTTAGATGCTCTTTACTTACCAGACATACTGCAGAAGGAAAAATTCCACTTAATTGAATTAAAGAGATAAATGAAAGCTTTATCTTTTTAATAATTGATA
>LNAC01001657.1:45180-67491 GCA_002007465.1 Ailurus styani
ACACACACACACACACACACACACACACACACACACACACACACGGCCTGGAGGGAGACCTTTCTGGAGAACTTCCGTGCAGCCGGGCTAAGCGTGGACCAGGTACTTGGAGTCTGTGGCGGGCTCTGCATCTGTTCAATGACCCATAACCTTCCCGACAAGGCTAAGGGTGTGGGGTCCAGAGCCCCAGAATAAACCTGGCACCAAAGTCCTGCTGGGTGCCCCACCCTCAGCGAGCTCCCTGTGCTGGATCACTGACCACAGGCCCTCACACACCCAGCCCTTGCAGGGGAGCCAGAGCCCTTCAGACCCTCCTGAAGACTCAGGAGCCACCCACCCCATTTGTCTGCATAGGTGTGTCTAGGTGGAACCCTCGTGACGAGGACTGTGTGTGCTTACAGAACAAAGCCGCTAAGGCAGGCCCTCACCCGGACAGTGTCCTCTGTAACAGCAGCAGCACTGAGTGCACGTCCAGTGATGGAGCGCGTGCGGCTACTCAGGGGGCCTGGGCAGGTGGGGGATGTGGCCCTGAGGCTTTGTCCCATCATCCTCCACCCACCCTTCCTATCCCCCTCCTCCATTCCCGGGATCAGGCCTTGCCAACAGGTATCCTCTCCCTGCCCAGAGCGAACAGGTCCTGGATTTGACGTTCATCACATTTTTACTGTCTTTATCATCTTAACACCAATTTGATGTTGCAAACAGTGCAGCTTTTTTTGTTTGTTTGGACTTGACTGAACGGGACCATGCTCCATGCGGTTTGTCCCAGGGCCGTGCCTCTGAGATGCACCCCTGTACGTGGTGCAGCTGCTGTGGGGCCGGAGTCTCTGCTCAGAGAACTCCCTGGGGGAATGCACCCCTCTTTAGGCTGAGGTCATTGCGGGAGTTGATGTGTGCTGTCCTCACCTTCCCCGCCCCTGACGCCCCTCCACAGGGCCGCAGCCGCGGGTAGACATATATGCAGTGGGATCGGGGGTCAAGAGCTGAAACCCCCTTCCCTTCGAGTTTGGATCCACTTGACAGTCTGGCAGATGGGGATGAAAAGATGCCCCCCCCTTTATTATGGAAAAAGCTTTTGGGACAATGTGGCTCACCTGTGTGACCCCATGAGTTTGCAGTACCTTCATCCAGATGGGCCGGCTTCCCTTTAATGGGGGTTGCTGGAGGACAGGCACAGGGGACAGCAGGGGGCTGTCTAGAGGACAGTTGTCAGCACCCAGCACCACCAGCTGAGGGTGTGGCCCTGCCTCAGGCTGTCTGCTCCAGGGGTCACAGGCGCAGCCTGCACATGCGCATTTAGAGAAGAGAGTTTTGGAAACCAGCCTACACCAGGCAGAGGCGCCGCAAGTCCCCATCTCAGGGCTCCAGGAGTGACAAACATGTGCACACATGCACACACATGTAATGAGTCATGCCTGCCCACTGACACACATGTGCACACAGGCACACACAGGTGAAGAGTCCTACCCACCGACACACATGTGCACACTTTGGCATGTCCACGCATAATAAGGATGCCCAGTAGCTTGTCAAAGGCCAAGACCCATCATTCACTAGCTGTGAACAAACCCTGACTGGAAGGCCCCCTTAAGTCAGGAGAGCCGGGTGGGGGGTCCCTAAGCAAGCCGCCTGTGGTGTCCCGGTGGTCCCAGAGGGTGTGGCTGGTGCAGGTCTACCCCCCAACCCCCCACTCAGCGTCCTCGTCTGCCCCGTGGCCGATGGTCTGACTTCCCGACATTGGTACTCATGGTCAGCTCGGCCTCCAGAGACACCGCACTTTATAGCCAGGGCTGGGGAGCCATTACCACAGAGACATCTGTCTTTCTAAGGAGTGGGGATTCGCGCATACACACACACACACACACACACACACACACACACACACACACACACACACACACACACATGTGCATCCCAACACCCGCCCCCTCAGGCTCTCACGGAGCTCTTGTCCTGGCAGCGCGCTGTACAGGAGGGGCCACAGGATGGGCCACAGGACGGGCCACAAGGCGGGGTGGACGCCATGCACTACGTCCTCCTCAGCGCCCCCTGTGCCATGCTCTGCTACCACGCAGAGAACCTGTGCCTAACGCTGCCCCTGCAGGTATGGGGGAGCGGGCAGGGTGCGGAGGGAGGGCCTGGGGGTCCCCCATGGAGCCAGCAAACCTGCAGGCTCCCCACTCAGGGTCCTTGAGGGTCCCTCCCACGCCCCCATCCCTGCCCCCAAGATGCCTTACTGGGCAACCAGGGTGGGCTCAGGGAGACTGGCAGTGTGTACCTCCTCCCGGCCCAGGCCACCCCTCCCCCCCGGCCACCCACTGAGGGCCAGCCCGAGACAGGGGGACACAAGGCAGAGGGAGGAGCACCTTCCAGGTGACCCAAGGATGACCTCCCTGGGGCTGCAGTGCTGCCCACTCTGCCAGCTTCCTCTGACCCTAGTGGTGTGGGTGTGGGCAGACAGGGCTTCCCTCCTGTCTCTTCCTGCCTGGAGCGGCTCTGGGCCTCAAACTGCCCAGCAAGGCAGCCCTGGAGCCTGAGGCCCAGAGAGGGGCAGGGCCTGGCCTGGTCTCTCCCACCCAGGGCCCACAGCAAGTCAGTGGGACAGCAGGAGAGGGTAGGTGGGCACTCGGCAACCCCTACACCCCCAACCCGTGGCGCGGTGCTGGCTTCTGTGTTTGCGTCCGCTCAGGAGTGGGAGCCGAGTGACCCTGCCTTCCAGGAGCTGCCCAACCAGGCCTCCAACTGGTCAGCGGGCATCCCCAACATCCTGCAGGAGGACGTGCCTGGTGTGCCCCCCGAGTACTACTGCCAGTTCAAGCTTTCAAGGTGAGAATGCGGCCTCTCCCATGGTAAGACCCCACTGAATGGTGAATGTGACAATTTAGTAGTGATACCAGAATGAATCCCGATCGTATTTATAACTCATCCTGGGATGAACACCAGCCCTAAGGCTCATCTACCCCCATCACATTCCTGCCAGTGGTCCTGCAGGATTCAGAGAGGAGCTTCTGGGCAGGGATTCAATCTGAAAAGACCTGTGGAGGCAGGCTGACCTTGCTCTCTGGAGGTCACTGTATCCTCTGTGGTGTGTCCTGTCACATCACTGTTCTCTCCCACAGAGTATCAGGGAACCAGAGTTGGGAACTCAGGTGCTCTACCCTGGCTGAGGCATCTGATGCTTGGCTCAGTGTTTCTTCACATCCTGCCCCCCATATTCCATACTCCTCATCACTGAGAGACTGCACACAACTGATGTCAGCCTTCAGTCCTCCCCGGTGTTTAAGATGAAATGTTTGGAGGTTAATATGATTCTAGTGGCTCCTGTGTTGAGTCATTTGTGCAACTATAAAATTTGTTTATATATGAGATATCCTATAATTTCGACATCTGTTACTCTTCTGTTCATTGTGCTCCCTCCACTGATTATCTAGAGTGAGAAATTGAGTTGAGGATAGATTCCTCTTATTTTATTTTATTTCATTTGCTTTGTTTTTACTTTTTATTTTTGAGAGGGAATATTTTTTATTAATTGAAGTTAAATTTATAAACTGTTCTTCATTACGTTAAAATTTAAGATGCAGCACAAGAAGTTCTGTTCCATGGAGCAGGAGGGTCATGGGATGACAGAGGGAAGTCAGCTCATGTCCTGTCCTCTTCAGAACCCAAATCTCCAGGGAGATTACGCAGCCATATCTGTCTCATGTTCCCATTCATCACAACACTCTGAGAATCCGCTCAGAGGAATCTGTACCCTGCCTGTTCCTCCAGCTCCCCTCTGATGTGCTGGGACATGTTCTTCAGTACCCCGATCCTGCCAGAGACCATCTCCAACTTCTCAACCTGCTGTTCCCTGATCAACTGTTGCTGCGCCTGCTGCTCCTTGATGAAGTGGGCGATGGCTACCTGGAACTCATGGTTGAGGCCCCATATATTTGTGTCGTTCCCACACTCCAGTTCTGGCCACCACTGTCCCCTAGGAGTGCCTATCTATTTTTTCACTCTGCTAATGCCTGCACAGATGAAGCTCACACCTGATCTTTCACATCCCTGACAACTTGCTGAGTGCTTGTGATGAAGGGTTTTCTTATACTCAATTTAGTCTCATCGAGGTTGACTTTTCTTGGGTTTGCTTCAACTATGCTGATGGTCTCATCAAGGTCCTCAAGATCCCACTCTATGCTCCAGAGATTATTTCTTAGCTCCTTGGTGGTCCAGTCAATTTCTTCCCTCACTGCTGTGGAGGGGTCCTGCAGGATCTCTGTCCATCGCTGAAATAATCCCTGGGCAGTGTTGACTGCTTTCTGTACCTCTCCTTTCACCACAAAGAAGGTCCTCCATGGACACAGCATCCTGGAGCCCAGCTCCCTCAAGCCTGCTCTGCTCACAGGGTGCCCATGCCCTCTGAGCCTCCTTTTGCCCACCCCACTGTTCTGCCACAGCCCCTGGTGCCTCAGCCTTGGGAATCCAGAGCAGCTGGTGCACTCAGGTCGGGGCACACGGGACTGCCATGAGTACAGCACTGGAATGCCCCCACAGACCAAATCCCCTACTCTGACACCGGCCCCCGCCCCTGCCTCCTCCCCCACATTCCTTTTATTTTAATATGTATTTTAAACCATTTTTTTAAACAAAGATTCAGACCCCGTGGATGGCAGAATCAGCCCCATCTTTCTCATAACCCTGGAGAGAGGGTCAGAAGGTGACAGAAAGAATGGGATAAAGACCACATGTGCCCAGATCATAGATGCAAAGGGCAGAGCCATTGTCCCTCTTCACTCCCAGCAACTTTTCACTTTCCCCTAAAGGAAACTCTCTGTTCAGTCAGTGAGGAGGCGAAGAGAAGAATCCAGGTCATGGTGGAGAAGCCCTTGAGCTCTGCCTGCTGAGGCTTGATTTTTGGCATGGAGACAGTTCCTCCCCTGCTCTGTCCTATCCTTTTCCCAGGGACCATTGCAGCTCAAGTTCAGGAAGCTGATTTATTTTTGTTGTAGGACCTAGGACTGTCATATCCATCTATCTTTCCATCAATATCAGTTGCAGTGGAGGACAAAATAAGAGGCTTGTGTGATTCAGAGTTGAGGGCTCACATCACCTCTGTGGGCCCAGGTGCAGTAAAGTCATATGCAGGGAGGACCCTGCTTCCTAAGTGTGCAAGAGCCAGTGGTCGCCTGACCCAGACCCCTGATCTCTCAGGAGCCATCCACCAGCACCCCTTGCTGGCCTCAGACACTGTACTCCCCAGCTCATGTCATACTGTCCAGCACTCCTGGGAGGGCTTTCTGACCTTTCAGTTGGACCTTTGTGATGTGGCACCCAGGGAAGTAGAATGAGCCAGTTGACTCTGGCTTTGAGCCATTCAGTTTTGCAGGGCATCAGTGCCCTCACACAGATAGCCAAGGGCAATATTTATGTTATGAGATATTTTATGTTATGAGATATTTTCTGACATTGCTTCTGCCTTGACCCTGGTTTCACTACTGGGACATAATGCACTTGAAAGAGCTCAAGGCTTGTAGTTGCCCAGAGAAGCCCGTTGGTTCCACCTTGGTATAATTCTACCTCGGTTTCCCTTAGAGTTTCACTTATTTGGTTATTGTTGTTGTCAGGGTGCCCTGTTAGGTTTACCAGCCCCNGCAGCCCCCAGGGCCTATATCTTGTCTTTATATCTGCCTTTGCCACAAGAATATCATGGTGTCAGGAACATGATTTTTATCCTTGATTATTTCTGTGGGTTCTCATTTACCCTTTAATAATTATTTTATTCTTATGATAATTATTTTGTATTAACTCTCGGATATATTTAAGAAGTTTTTCTCTAATTTTGTAAATTATCTCAGTACGAGGATTGCTATTTCTGTAGCATTTCTATAAGTGGTCTATAAAATAAATATGATGCTGTCTGCTGACAATCCACTCCTCTGGTCCACTGCCACTTCCTTCCTGATGGGATAGCTGTTAAAATATATATATAACACATATAAATATATACTAATTTTTATATATTTATATAAAATATCTATTATTATAACATTATAACATAATAAGATCTTGCTTTTTGTGTTCCATTGTTCCATGACCAGCATTTACACATAAAATGTAAGTGTTGATCTTGGTTTGACAGTACAGGTAGGCCTGTCTCATTTGGATTCATAGTTCTTTATTCACTATAGGATGATTGTAGTTCACTGTAATTTGGATGATTCACTAAAATTTGGCTACTTTTCGGTGAATGCTGTGAAAGATGTAAGCCTGATGATTCACAGACCTGTACCCCTTGGGCAAATAATAAAAATAAAATTAAAAAAAAATTTGGCTACTTTTCCAATGAGGGACATTGGAAACATTCATTTTGGTTTCAGTTATTTTTCATTGTCAACAACCCTGAAGTGGACATACTTGTATATTCATTCTAAAGTGTTTTAGTTAGATAATTTTGCATAATGATTGTTTTCTAAAAATATAACACGGAGCCACACTATGTATATATTTCACATTTTCATAAAATATCAAAAAATTCTGTTCCAAAATTGATTCAACAATGTGTAAGAATTTAGACCCATCCCATCCCCATCTCTGCATGGATAGTTAGCATTTAGTTTATCCTGAAAGTCAGGTGTCTGGTCATGGGATGTCAGTACGACATGATCATAGTTGTACCCACACTTGATGAAAACAAATTTATGTCTTCCTTCCTTATCTGGGTCTCACACTGCACCAAGCACCACTGTAATAGTAGTCCCCAGTGGTAATCACCCTTGTCCTGGGGCTGACCAGAGAGGGTCAGAATAGCTTTGCCCCCAAGGAAGGAACCTGAGAACCTGGTGGGGGTCCAGGGATGTATATTGCTTATATTCTATTTTTTAAAGATTTTATTTATTTATTTATTTGACAAAGAAAGAGAGAGAAAGAAAGAGAGAGAGAGGAAGAACAAGCGGTGGGAGTGGGAGAGAGAGAAGCAGGGTTCCAGCTGAGCAGGGAGCCTGATGCAGGGCTCAATCCCAGGATCGCAGGACAATAACCTGAGCCAAAGGCAGACGCTCAATGACTGAGCCACCCAGGTGACCCTATTGTTTCTATTCTAAATCAATGTACTGGGAACTTGGCCAGGATTCTGTTGGAATCATTATGGATAGTGAGCATTGGTGACTGCTCCAGTGCTGGAGCCCCAGGTGAGATTGAATGTCCCTCCTGGGTACACAGTCAGTGAGGGCTCCTGAGTCACCACAGCATGAGAACTGGTCCCTGAAATGAAAATAGACACATTAGGAATGAAGAATAAAGCAAGAGTGATCCCTCCAAAGGCTGGCTTTTGAAATCTCCATGAGCCCTGGCAGTGGGTGAGGAGGCGTGGTAGAGGAGAGGCGTCCAGGTCATGCTATGGACTTTCCACAGGTCCCCTGACCTCACAGCTAGTGCTGGTCTCTGGGATGTGTCCTGGGGGAAAGAGTGTGCTTGGTGGTGCATTTTGCAAAAGTGAGCCCACAGTGGCATCTGGATTTGGGTCCTCGGCCCAACTTGTAGCTTCCCTCCCAAGAGGAGTTCTGGGATAGTCAAGATCTCTGAATTTGTCCCTTAGGAGGAATTAGCTGCTGTCACCTCTCACTTAGGCCAGTGAGCACAGGTGCAGAGCCCAGTCAGGTGAAACCATTTAGGTTGGTTTCTAGCCTTGCCCTCTCTGAGCAGGTGTACAGCAGCCCCTGGTGACATCCTTAGGAGACTATTCATGGTGATGGGAATTATGCAGAGGAAATGTACCTGTTTGTGTCCAAAAATCAAAGAAATAGGGCACCTGGGTGGCTCAGTTGGTTAAGTATCTGCCTTAGGCTCCAGTCATGATCCCAGAGTCCTGGAATCGAGTCCCACATCTGGGTTGCTGCTCCGTGGGAAGTCTGTTTCTCCCCCTTCCCTGCCCCCACCCCCTGCTTGTGCATGTTCTGGCTCTTTCTCTCTCTCAGGCTCTAAAAGTAAGTAAATAAATAAATAAAATTAGATTAACAAAACAAAGAAACAATAAATAAGTGTTACCTATTCTTGAGTTTGTTCAGACAGTTTTCTCTATTAATTTCATCCATTGTATTTTTCAGTTCCATTATTGCCATTTGTTTTTGGGGTTTTTTTTGATGACTTCAATCTCAATTCTGCCTATCTATATTTTCCATTTGTTCCAAGAGTTTTTGTAGCAGCTCATCAGATGGATTTGACAATCGTTGCCTTAAAATATCTATCTTGTAATTTCAGCAACTGAGTCACCCTAATGTCAATGGCAGTGTTTTTATTTCTCATTCAAGGTTCGATATTACTGGTTCTTGACATGATAAGTGACCTTTTCTTCCTGGATCCTGGATATTTGGGATATTCTATTGTGAGATNCTGTTGTGAGATGGGGGTATCCAGTTACCTTCCTTCAGTCATTCAATCCTCCCATTGAGGTGCAGTGGATGTCAGGGGTTGTATGTCAGCTTCCTCATGGCCCAAAAGGTGGAACACTCAGGCCCAGTGATCTGTGCTGCTGATTCCCTGCTGGAGAAAATAGGGTAAAAGTGTGACCTCCCAGTTTCCAACAGATGAGGGTGTGGGACAAGCTCCCTGCTGAGCCCTGCTGACTCCAGAATGGGACACACAGCCTGAATGGATTTGCTTTGCTGCAGGCAATGGATTCTCAGGTCTCCACTGGGCTCTCTACTCCCTGACACCAGGGAGGGGATGGGTCAAGTGTAAGGTCAGCTCCCCTGTGTCCAACACCCTTATTCAGCGTGTTAATATCAGGTGAGAGCCCAGGCCAGACTAGTTCTGCTATTTCATCTCCCTGCTGAAAGATGGGGTTGAATTGAGCTCCCCAAGGCCAGCTAAAATCATGAGTGGGAAGAACTGGAGTGCTAACTTCCCTGCTGTCCCAGCTTTACCCAGGGTTATTGATGCTTCCATGGGATGAAGGCTCAGCTCTCCACTGACACCCCCCCACACACATGGGCAATGGGACACTGCTTTCTTCTGTCAGGAGGGGATGGACACCAGGCCTTTGCTCAGCACTGCTGAGAGTCCTGCATGAGGACACGGTTTGGAAATTCATTTGTGTGTGCAGGTAGGTGACAAGCAGGTTGGTTGAAAATATTTTCTTCCTTAGGCCAACTTATCTCCAGGTCCTCTGACCCTGAGGATTTGCATCTTTGGAATTTTTGTGCTTTTTATTACATTTCTCTGGATCTGGGATTCTGAGTGATTCTTGGTTAGAGTCTTCTGCAGCATCTTGTCTTAAATGTTGGGGAGTTTTTAGAAGGGAAGGAACCAAGGAATTTGCTGCTGTGTTTTCTTCAACTGTTGAGATTTGTGGTAAGTCTTCCTTCTTCTTTCCCCTTTCTGGAGTCTTCCTATGCTTGTTTATTGTATTGTGTCCAGGATGTTTCATCGGTAAGAGGGAGGACTGGGATGAATGGAAACACTTCATTCCCCAGAACTGGGGATCCTCATGGTGCCTGCCGAGTGGTTTCCTCCAGTGGCAGCATGGTGGAGATCCAGCTTGGCTGGTGCNTAACATAGATATTTAAATAAATGACAGGTAATGGGATTACTCTGTTTATATTTCTCTTTAAACAATAATGAACAGGAAATATAGTACATGACCAAGGACGGGATGTGAGAAGTTTCAGAGTCAGGACTGAGACCCAGTAGAGCACAAATGTTAGCTTTGGGGTTCACAAACACAGAGAAGGCAAGAGGATATATNAACAGAGAAGGGAATAGGATATATTTTTATTCTTTTATTTTGATGTATTTTTGTGCTGAAACTTCTACAANCACAACAGTTTTATACTTAAAGAAAAAATAAAAATATAGTACAGATCATTCATATCCCTTTCTCTTAGATTATTCTTTTTTATTTTTAATTATTTGCCCCAGAGGTACAGGTCTGTGAATCATCAGGCTTACACTTTTCACAGCACACACCATAGCACAAAACCTCCCCAATGTCCATAACACATCCACCCTATCCCTAGCCTCTGAAACCCCAGTAATCCTCAGTTTCTTTTGTGAGATTAAGAGTGTTTTATGGTTTGTCTCCTTCCCGATCCCACCTTTTTCATTATTTTCCCTCTCTACACCCCACGACCCCCCACCCTATCCCTCAAGTAACTCATATCAGAGAGATCATATGATAATTGTCTTTCTCTGATGACTTGTTTGACTTAGCGTAATACCCTCTACTTCCATCCATGTCGTTGCAAATGGCAAGATTTCATTTCTTTTGATGGCTGCATAGTATTCCATTGTATATATATACCACTTCTTCTGTATCCATTCATCTGTTGATGGACATCTAGGTTCTTTCCATAGTTTGGTGATTGTGGACATTGCTGCTATAAACATTCAGGTGCATGTGCCCCTGAAAATAACTACCTTTGTATCTTACGGGTGAATAACCAGTAGTGCGATTCCTGGGTTGGGTCATAGAGTAGCTCTATTTTCAACTTCTTGAGGAACCTCCATACTGTTTTCCAGAGTCACTGCACAAGCTTGCATTCCCACCAACAGTGTAGGAGGGTTCCACTTTCTCCGAACCCTCGCCAAAATCTGTCGTTTCCTGACTCGTTCACTTTAGCCATCCTGACTGGTGTGAGGTGGTACCTCACTGTGGTTTTGATTTGTATTTCCCTGAGGCCGAGTAATGTTGAGCACTTGCTCATATGTCTGTTGGCCATTTCAATGTCTTCTTTGAAGAGATGTCTGTTCATGTCTCCTGCCCATTTCTTGACTGGGTTATTTGTTTTATGGGTGTTGAGTTTGAGAAGTACTTCATAGATTTTCGATATAAGCCCTTTATCTGATATGTCATTTGAAAATATCTTCCCCCATTCTGTCAGTTGTCTTTTGGTTTTGTTGACTGTTTGCTGAGCAAAAGCATTTAATCGTGATGAAGTCCCAATAGTTCATTTTTGCCCTTGCTTCCCTTGCCTTTGGTGATGTTCCCAGGAAGAAGTTGCTGCGGCTGAGGTCGAAGAGGTTGCTGCCTGTGTTCTCCTCAAGGATTTTGATGGATTCCTTTCTCACGTTGAGGTCTTTCTTCCATTTTGAGTGTATATTTGTGTGTGGTGTAAGGAAATGATCCAGTTCCATTTTTCTGCATGTGGCTGTCCAGTTTTCCCAACACCATGTGTTGAAAAGACTGTCTTTTTCCCACTGGACATTCCTTCCTGCTTTGTTGAAGATTAGTTGACCATAGAGTTGAGGGTTCATTTCTGGGCTCTCTATTCTGTTCCACTGATCTATGTGTCTGTTTTTGTGCCAGTACCATACTGTCTTGATGATGACAGCTTTGTAATAGAGCTTGAAATCTGGAATTGTGATGCCGCCAACTTTGCTTTTTTTTTTTCAACATTCCTTTGGCTATTCGGGGTCTTTTCTGGTTCCATATAAATTTTAGGATTATTTGTTCCAATTCTTTGAAATAAATTGCTGGTATTTTGATGGGGATTGCATTAAATGTGTAAATTTCTCTAGGTAGCATAGACATTTTCACAATATTTGTTCTTCCAATCCATGAGCTTGGAATGTTTTCCAATGTTTGTGTCTTCTTTAATTTCTTTCATGAGTACTTTATAGTTTTCTGAATACAGATTCTTTGCCTCTTTGGTTAGGTTTATTCCTAGGTATCTTTTGGTTTTGGGTGCAATTGTAAATGGGATTGACTCATTTCTCTTTCTTCTGTTTTGTTGTTGGTATATAGAAATGCAACTGATTTCTGTGCATTGATTTTATATCCTGACCTATCTTACTGAATTCCTGTATTAGTTCAAGCAGTTTTGGAGTGGAGTCCTTTGGGTTTTCCACATAAAGTATCATATCAACTGCAAAGAGTGAGAGTTGGACTTCTTCCTTGCCGATTTGGATGCCTTTTATTTCTTTTTGTTGTCTGATTGCTGAGGCTAGGACTTCTAGTACTATGTTGAATAGCAGTGGTGATAGGGACAGCCCTTCCATGTTCCTGACTTTAGGGGAAAACATATCAGTTTTTCTCCATTATGAATGTTATTTTCTGTGGGTTTTTTGTAGATGGCTTTGATGATATTGAGGTATGTACCCTCTATGCCTGCACTGTGACAAGTTTTGATCAAGAAAGTGTGCCCTATAATGAAACAAGGTGGGATCAGGAAGGAGACAAACCGTGAGAGACTCCTAATCTCACAAAACAAACAGGGTTACTAGGGGGTGGGAGGGTAGGGATAGGGTGGATGGGTTATGGACATTGGGGAGGGTNGAATGCTGTAAAAGGTGTCAGCCTGATGATTCACAGACCTGTACCCCTCGGGCAAATAATAATAATAATAATAATAATAATAATAATAATAATAATAAAAATAATAATAATAAATAAAAACAAGTACTGAACAATGGTCCAATGATATTAATGGAATTGCAGACTTTATGCAGATTTCACAGGTATTCCCCTTAATATTATTCTTTGTTCCAGGATCTAGGTTACATAACTACATTGCATTTATTCATCATGTCATACTCATATCCTATAATGTGCATTTTTCAGACTCCCTTTGTTCTTCTTGGCTTAGATATTTGAAGAATGCTAGTGTGGTATTATATTGAATGTCTCGGAATTTGAGCTGTCTGTTGTTTTCTCATGATTATAATAAGGCTGTAGATTTAGAGGAAGAATAGCAGAGAATAACTGATCTTAATGCATCATAGTAGAAAATGTGTAATACAAACATGACTCATCACTGATGTAAGACTGTATCATATAGGGGAGGAGTACCTATTTTCGGGCTATTTTAATTGGTTCTTCTTCCATATTCCAGCTGGTTCACTATGCTGGATTTTGACCATTCTGATAGGTGTACAGTGACAGCTCATTGATGCTTAAATGTGCTTTCCTTTAATGATATATGACATGGGACAGTATAGAATATGTTCAGTTCCCATCTGCATATCATCTTGTGTGAACTGACTGGTAATGTCTTTGACCTATTTTTTTAAATGGATAGGTTGTTTGGTTTTACTTAGTTTGATGAATTTGGTTTTCTTTCTTTATTTTTTACATTTTCTTTCTTTCTTTCTTTCTTTCTTTCTTTCTTTCTTTCTTTCTTTCTTTCTTTCTTTCCTTCCTTCCTTCCTTCCTTCCTTCCTTCCTTCTGGTATTTGTGCCTTTGTATATTTATTTATTACTGGTAAACTCTCTAGACATTTGGAAATTGATCTGAAATATGTTGTTTCTGATTTGATTTCCTCTACTAGCTTTTATTTTTGTCATTATCCAGGGCATACAGGACACATCACTTATAGGCATTTAACATCACATTTTCCAGTCACTCAGATCATACAGGATATGAGTCACAGGGCAGGTTGCTCTCTATCAGCTACAGTGTTCCTGAAACACAAATTTTCCATGATTGACTATCAAATAAGACTCTTTGCCTTTGAAGTTGGGCAAATATGGCACTGTTTCTGTTGACTTGGGTAAGAGGAAATAACTGCCTTGGAGTGACTACCAGGGTTGGTAGAAAAAGTATTTACAATGATCCCATCTGGAGGCTTGAAGGACACACAACCTGAACCCACACGTGCTGGAAACCAGCTTCCAAACAAGCTATTTTTCAGACCCAAAAGATTGAGAACAGATCAAGAGTCAATTCCCATGCCTTTTTCTCACCTCTGCAGAGATTTTACCACAACCTGGCAGTGAGTTGGCTTCTGTCAGGTGCCCTGGGTGATTATCAATATAGGATGATCTAAAAGCAACACTAAACATGAAATTCCCCTGAGTGCCCCATAAGATCACACATCCTTGCAGTTTTGTATGGTTCTCCTTACAGATCCTCTTCCATGTTACTGTGTTCTTTGTTGCTGCTGTTGTTGTGTGTGGGTCTCCCTATATCTGATAGTCTTTTTTACTTTGAAGAATTGGTATAATTTCTTTTTTGTTTTGAGAATCATCATGTACATTGACATATGATGAGGGACAGGTAAAATATGTTGCTCATTTGAACTGGAATCCCCAGGGCTTTGGTTCTATTGTTATGATCACTTAAGTTACTAACTGCCTCAATACAAATGTCATAGCTTGGAACCCATAGGACAAAGTGGTTATTGTCCCCCTTCCTGATCAGTGTCTATCATGGTGCAGAGCACCACTGTCGTACACCTGACGGTAATGATTGGCCTCGTCCTCAGACTGGAGCCCAGAGATGAGCAAAATGGCTGTATTAGATGAGGAATTACTAGATCCCGAGACTCGACTAGGGACCCCAGGTCCCAGCTGCTTGTCTGAGTCTGAGTAGTAGTATGGGAAAACCAGGGAGGGCTCCCTGGCTTCAGCTGGAACCGGTGTATCTTTTGTCACTAATATCAATGTCGTTTCTCAAGGTTCAGGTGAGTCTGGCTGTTGTTCCTGTAGAAGCAAAGAGGGAGGGCGGCTTGGTCAGCACAGGCTGGGATGAGAAACCTGCAAGCATAGATACATCTGAGTGAGGAGAGGAGCTGGTAAATTTCCTTGGGGAAATTGGATTTCCAATTTCAGGCTCAGTGGGTTTGGCGGGTTCAGAGGGTTCAGTGGGTTTTGACTCCATGTGGTGGCCACCCTGGGACACTGAGGTCTGTCCCTACCTGTGCAATGATAGAGGAGCACAAGGAAGACAGTTGTCCAGGCCATGGTGATATAGACACTTCTTTGGCCACAGAGTTGGGGCTAATTTGCCCTAGGCCTCTTTTTCCCTTCCACACAAGCCTCATAGAGGAGGTGCTGCTCATGCAAATGCAAACTCCCCTGCCTCTCCACCATGTGCCCTTAGAGGAACAGGGCCTTTGGACAAGGAGCCTGCCTGATGCACTAGTTTCCACCATGGGTGCACCTGGAGAAAGCAACTGCTGGGACCACACATAGGTCCTGATGTAGGGGAATGGACCATGCCCAGACTGAAGCCTGCTCAGTCTCCATAGGAATCAAGGGACCCAGTCCTGGGGCATCCTGTAAGTGGAGAGCCAACAGCACTGGAGGGCTCCCGGGTCTTCCGGTAGAGCATTCCCCATACATGCCCCGTGCCCCCCCCCCCAAGCCCCAACACCACCCATAGGCTGCAGAGACACGATCACACAGCGCCCCCTACTGGTCTCCAGGTGAACCTCTCCTTTCCAGCTGTCCAAGCCTCTCCTTCACCTGCTTCCCTGATGCCTGTGTTCCTGAATGACCCTCCACGGAAAGATGCCACCGTGGTCCTGGGATGCTGTTCCTGACTCAGCCTTCCTCCGTGGGCATTGGTCTAGTGGGAGGTCCCAAAACTACTGTCCTTCATCTTCATTAACTCTCAGAACAAGGAATACAGGTCAATAGAAATTAATATTCATAAAGAATTGAGGCAGAAGACCCATCATTACCCTTGTATCCTAGGGGTGCAGGAAGGGCATCTCAGCCTTGCTGCCTGGGCCAAGAGGGTTGGGGTCTGCAGAGAGCGGAGCTGTCAGCAGGGGATAGACACATGCAAGTTCCCTACTCTGCTACCAAACCCAGCCTGGTAGGGACTGTAAGGCTGATTCAATCTCCCAGCTTCCCTCCAAGGCCTTGAAGACCTTCGTTCACTGTGGGAGGTCTGCTCTGAGGGGTGAGTGCACTGCTCCCCACATGACGTAGTGAATGAGAGTTCTGACTCCTTCAGGCCTTATTTCCTATGTTGGTAGAAGCCTGGCCTGTTCTCTGGGAACACTCAGCCTGGGAAGAAGTCTCCGGTTATGACAGCAGAGAAGAGAACCCTCCACATTTCCACCAGTCACACAACAGCCCTGACTGCGATCACTGCTTTGAGTCAAAGAAGACGGTGGCAGTGGACAGTGTGTGGAGATGGTGGTCCCCATGAAGGCTGGACAGGGAAGCCATAGAGTGACCACTGGCTGTGTGGTTTGGCCATCCCCACAAAAATCTCCATGCTATAATGTGAGCCCTGAGCACAGTCACAGGACTGTGGCTGTGGTGGGAAAGTCAGAATTTCTGAAGCCAGAAGACTGTGGAGCCCTGCAAACTATTCCCATTTCCATGTTCTGTTAGCCTCACTCAGGAGGATGCATTCCTTTTGGACTGTACTTCACAGAATGCTCTAGCATTTAACACTGGATGCTCCCATGTATGTGGAGAACACTCAAATAGAATGCACTTTAATGAGCACTTTTTAAATTTTCATATTAATTTTTAGTATGATTTATGGCATTTTAATTTTAAAGGAATTTCTGACAGGGACTTTTCCTCCACATGTTGATTACTTGGTGTCAGCTGGCTTTTGACGTAGATCATCAATTTATTACTGGGGAAGCATGCTTTTAGGACACCTGCCCACACAGCATAATGAACTTATTTTATTAATATACAAGAAGCCATCAACATTTAAAATAATGATTTTAAGCTGTATGCTTTTGTTAACGTCAATTTCCTGGTTTCACACTGCACTATGTTTTTATAAGTTCTTATGTTACGTAACTTTTTAAGGTATTATCATTGGAGGAAGTTGATGAAGGGTGCACAAGATTTCTGGTACACATATATGTATGTAAAGAATTATGTATATATACCTTATATATATCATTATGTATCTTTAGCAAATAAATTATATTTTATATATATAATATATAATGCATATATTTTCTACTGATTGAGAATCTACAATCACTTCAAAATAAAAGTTAATGTTGTCATAGTAATCACACTGCAGCATAAAGCATAGAAAATGCCCAGTACCTGTGTAGTCATGGTGCAGGTGAACTCTTATTCTACCCCATCAGCTTCAGATCATTTCAGAAAAGTATTGCTGATATACATAAAGGCATCTGCTACTCCCACATCATTAAATATTCTACTAAGCTTATATGAAGACAACATGTTTTAGACTTTCAATAGGCCTCTGGTGACTGACCACAGAGTGTCTCTCACCTCTGTCATTAGGTCAAACTCATTTCCACAGGAAGGGTGTTGATTGGGCTCATTCTAAATAGCAGGGGATCCATTGGATGGTGCTTAATGGTGGGACATATATTCTGGTTGCCATTTGATAAGACGCATCATGGTTGCAGGTGTTTAACAGGCCCTGGGCATGAGAGTAGAAACTGGGAGCCCATGGACATCCGCTGTGTTCTTCCCTATGAGGAGTGACCTAGAGTGGACTGGCCCTGGCAGGGAATGTGAGAGGAGGGGCAGAGAAGGAAGGCGAGGGAAACTCTCTTTCCTCTGTACCTATTTCATCGGACTATAAATACCTGGGATGAGCCTGTATTTTTGGAAATGGCATTCCCTGAAGGGTGTGCCTTTAGGGTCAAACTGATAACCCTAGATTCTAAGCCCTTTCCATGACCTCAGACAAGTCCCTTGCCCATTGGCTCATGAGATCCTCCCCCTAAGTGAGCCTGACCTTGCCACCTCCTAGCAGATGTTGACCTTGCCCCTTCTGGGCACTGACATGCCCTAGAGGATCTTCCACAGGTGGAGGTCTAGGTTGGGGGGTCTGGCTTTCAGCCCCTGTGAGATGCTGGAGATGCTTCTCTGCTTAGTTAGCACTGTCCCTGGAATCTCAGCCCCCAGCGTGTTTGGGGATTGTGGACATCCCAGAAGCAGACTCGTGGTGACCAAAGGGACAGAAAGGCTGTGTCAAAACCCCTACATCACTCCAAGCCTAGAGTAAAGATGGGGACCCTTCATCAAAATGTATGTTCTCTGATATTTCTGGCCCTTCTTGGATTTTGTTCTATGGGACAATCTCAGTGAAGTGCTGGAAAATGATGGAGCCTGAACCTCAATCCACACAAATGACTCTGGAGGTCAGATCTCAAAGAAGCACAGAGAATGCAAGTTCCCCAACATGCCTACCAACCTAGAATCCCTCACTATAAAGGACCAAACCAACTCACCCCATGTGTTACAGGGAAAAATCCTCACTCCTTCTGGAACAGCTGGTGGCAGCTATACAAGTGACCTATTATCTAGTGAAAAGCTTTTTGGATTCCTTACCCAGAAATTAAAAACATGGATTGCATGTGTAAGTTACAGATATAGATTTAAGGACCTTGAAAGAACCATGATGTCTTCTTTTGTAAAAGACCTCTAGGTCCTGATTGTGTCAACAGTGGTGACAGGTCACAGGGTCTTTCACTGAGCGGAGGTGATGATCAGAGAGACATCATTTTTGTCTTACTACCTCTGTTAACTGAGATACTGTGAGTGAGTATAGGTGCTCCCACTGCAGTGACCTAGAGCAAAGCAATAGTCAGACTCATCCTCAGGCTGCAGCCCAGAGATGTGAAATATTTCTGTATTAGTGGAGGATCTTTGGATCCAGAGAATTGACTGGGGACCCCTGGGGACCCCAGGAGGAAGATGAGAGCAAAGGAAAGAGAGATGAGAGAAATGTCATGGACTCCCAGGTGGTACACAGGGAATTGACCAACTGAATACCAGGCCATGGGAGAAGAGATGCTCCAGAATGTCCAGTGGATGGAGGGCTATACCTAAAGGGATGGGGATGCCCTGAATGAAATGGATGAGTTCAGGTGGGAAAATAGGTGGGGGGGATGGTGATGTGTGTGCTGTCCTGTGTCATATGGTGATCATGGTGTGAAAGTGTGGAGAAGTTTAGAAAAATTCGGAGATAAGCAGGGCTGTAGTGATGGGTACTCCAGGCTCTGAGAACTGCCTTGTGTCCCCAGAGGTCCTGACTGATAAGAGGGGAGGGTGTCCTTTCCCAGGCAAGTGGTTTGAGGCAGAGGCAGTGGTCTCTGTTCCTGCAGAAATATGCAAGGGACAAAGAGAGCATCTAATGCCACGAGACTCCTCACTTTGACATAATTTGGGGCCCAGGTGGAGGAAGAGGCAGAAGGAAGAGGGCAGAGCCCTTGTCCTTAGGATGACAACAACAGCAAAGGCTGCTGGTGTTGGCCCTGGAAGTGCAGTCCTCAGTGCCTCCCCTAGAAGTACCTGCAGGCAGGACACAAGCGACTGACAGTCCCACTACCCCTTAATTGGGAAGAACCAGACATGAGCTCAGAGGTTACTGAGTCTGGTTTCCCTGGTGGAAGAAGTCTCCTCTAATGCCTCCGAGGTCTCAGGATCCAAATTAGAAGAAATAAAAAGTGTGGGGCATGGATATCAGGAGAGCATTAACAATCTCAGACAGCAATCACACTTGAACTTTTCTAAATGCTTCTTCTCCTTCATGATCTTTACTGCACACTAACTAGAAGCATCTTGCATGTGGAGCAGAACAGCGATGTGCTATGGATCCAGCTCATTTTTCTCCAGATGAAGACTGTTCAATATGATTTGCATCATCAAATTACTGACTGAAGAATGCTTGTAAATATCATTTGAATAAGACTCACCTCGCATGGAGCTGTGATCTCACTGAATCCCACCTTTTGTGGATTTATTTTGGACCTGAGTCCCCTCCTCATCACTCTAAACAGTGAAGGAAAGAGGAAGCCCAGGCTTGTGGGGTCACGCTGGAGAGACTGACACACCCTGGGAGAGTCGGGATTGGGCATATGACCAGGAAGCTCTGGACAAGAGAATAGGGCCAGAGAGCCTTCCTTCAAATGATGGTGTTGACCATTTTGCTGTAACTTTCTCTCCTGCCTCTAAGACTGAGCCATTCTGAGCCCATGAGAGTTTTGGTTGTACTTCCCCATTGATTTTAGAACACTGCATAAGTGCAACCACTCATCCTCAGAGCACAGTAATGGTTAGCCTCAACCTCAGGCTGAGCTCTTGTGATGGTGAGGGTAGCTTTGTTCCCAGAGATGTATCCAGAGAAGTGATCAGGGACCTCTGAGGGGTCCCTGTGCTGAGGGGTCCTTCTGAGGGGTCTGAGGGCTGTTTTTGCTATTGATAACCATGCTAGGACCCTGGCCTGGGGTCTGATAATACCTGCTGGGGTAGATATTCTTAGAGACTGACCCTGAAACAAGGGCACAGGTGAGTGTGACTGTCCTTCCTGGAGACATGGTGAGTGATGTCTCTGGATCACCATAGTCTGAGAATCTGCTCCTAAATCAAAGAGGAGAGGCAGGTGTTGTTATAGGAGACAAAAGTCACCCTGAGACCTTGATTTTGTGTGCTCTTCAAGGATGCAGAGTCCCCTCCCTTGACCTATGCCATAAGTGAGGATCCCAAGAAGAAGCACCATCCAGGCCATGGTGGGGACCTTCACACAATGCAGCCACCTCAAGCTCCTGGGCTGAAGCTGGGGATTCCCAGGCATTTTCATGTCTCTCAGGCCCACTGAAGGTGCTTCATGCAGATCAGTTTCCTGTCTCCCAGCCCCAGTGTCACCCTGCTGTCTCTTGATGGAGAATGTGAAAGAGGCACAAGTTGGGACCTCAAACAAACTAATGACTGCAGGGTGGCTGGGACATTCATTGACAGAGATAATGTCTTTCACCAAATCAGCTTCCCTACATGTCTGGTGACCTCATTCCCAAGTATCCTCTCTGGAAAGGCTGAGACTGAATTGGGACATGGGTGTGTTCTATTCACCCTATCCCTGTTTCTAGTTCATTCCAAATCTATCCTAGCACTGGGAACATTTTCTGTCTTCCCAAGTGACATCCCTGATTATCTCCTTGGTGAATTTTTGTGGTCACGCCTTCAGCAATGAGTCCCCTGGGAATCTCAGAGCCCCCATCTTGGGGGTGAAGGGACCAAGTCTCCTCTGACTTAGTCTTAGAACCTGTTTCTGGTAGCCATAAGAGAGCATAACAAGGCTAAAAGGGCCCATACCTAGTGATCCTCCAGGATGAGGAGGCCAGCCTTAAATATTCTAAGACACTGGCTATTTCATGAAGTCCATTAACGTAATTGTAGCATTTGAGGAGGAAATGTCAGAGGGTCACCACGAAATTCTGAAACAACTGGCCACGTCGTATATAACAAATAGAGACCAGTGTGTCTCATGTTCAGAAAAGAAAAGTATTCTGTGATGTTGGCAAGGATGTGGAGAAAGGGGATCCCTCCTACACTGTTGGTGGGAATGCAAGCTGGTACAGCCGCTCTGGAAAACAGTATGGAGGTTCCTCAAAAAGTTGAAAATAGAGCTACCCTATGACCCAGCAATCACACTACTGGGTATTTACCCTAAAGATATAAAGGTAGTGATCCTCAGGGGCACATGTACCCAAATGTTTATAGCAGCAATGTCCACACGAGCCAAACTATGGAAAGAACCTAGATGTCCATCAACAGATGAATGGATAAAGAAGATGTGGTATATATATACAATGGAATACTATGAAGCTATCAAAAGAAATGAAATCATGCCGTTTGCACCGATGTGAATGGAACTAGAGGGTATTATGCTGAGCGAAATAAGTCAGTCAGAGAAAGACGATTATCATATGATCTCCCTGATATGAGGAACTTGAATTCCAGGGTGAGGGGTCCTGGTGAGTAGGGAGGGAAAAATAATGAAACAAGATGGGGTGGGGAAGGAGACAAAGCATAAGAGACTCCTAATATCACAAAACAAACTGAGGGTTACTGTGGGTTGGGAGGGTAGGCATAGGGTGGATGGGTTATGGACATTGGGGAGGGTTTGTGCTATGGTGAATGCTGTGAAAGGTGTAAGCCTGATGATTCACAGAACTGTACCCCTGGGGCAAATAATAATAATAAAAAAGAGGAATGCAATATCAAATTATAAAATTTAAGGTCACCTCTCCTATCTCATAACATCTTCTGATTTTCAAAGGGACTTTTTGGGGAGCCTGGATAGCTCAGTCATTTAAGCACCTGCCTTCGGATCAGGCCATGATTCCAGGGTCCTGAAATTGAACCCCACATCGAGCTCCCTGGTGAGCCCGCTTCTCCCTCTCCCTCTGCTGCTCCCCCTGCTTGTGCTTTCACTCTCCCTCCCATTCTGTATCAAATACTTAAATAAAATCTTTCTTTTAAAGCCAAAAAAAAAACGAAAGAAAGAAAAAGAAAAGGGTCCTGTGGGCCTGTCTGGCTCAGTCAATATAGCATGTGATTCTTGATCTCACGGTCGTGATATCAAGCCCCACACTGGGCACAAATATTACTTAAAAAGTAAAGTAATTAAATCAATAAGAAAAAAAAGAAGTTCACTGTGTGAGCAAGTGGGTTGACTGTCAAGGTACATTTTCAAATACCTTTCCCTTTGTGCTCTCCTGAGGAGCAGAAGGAACTAGAATTCTGGAGAAAGCCTAGTGTTTAAGAAGACCATCAGGAGGGTGATGGGGTAGATGAGGCTCAGGGCTGGTGCTCCTCCCAGAATGAGTTATAAATATAATTGGCATTCATTCTGGAATCACTAGTAT
>LNAC01001657.1:81241-115109 GCA_002007465.1 Ailurus styani
ATGCTGGGACCTCACACAGACCAATACATGTAGGTTGACTGGAACACTGAGTGATGAGGTGCCCCAGAACACTGGTGGCCTTAGAATCAGGTTTCTTTTCTGGAAAGCATGAAAGCTGAATGAGGAGATGGTTGCATTTTCCACCTGCTGGTCCTGCTTCTAGTTCATCCCAAATCTGCCCCCAAGCTTGGAAATTTTCTCTTACCAGTGGTACCTCGATCCTGTCCATTGTGAGAGATTAGTGACACTCTTCTCACAAGTCATGAACCTAGTGGAAATGATAGCCTCGTATGTGGGTGTGTGAAGGGCCAGGGTCTCCTACTGACAGTCCTTGAAATTGTATCCAGTAGCACCAGTGGGGGGACCAGCACTGGGGTCCACATGCAGATCTGCACTGTTGGCCTCAGGATGCCAGCTGTATTCTGCTCTAAGAAGTCATCAGTACTCTCACCAATAAATTGGACATTCCTTCCAACATCAGATTTTAAAATAGAAAAACATGAAACTCATAAGCAGAAATAAAAATGACACAGTGTCTGAATGAGTTAGTGTAGTCATCATGGAGCATTTAAACTCTCTTTCTTGGGACACCAGGGTGGCTCTGTCAATTAAGCATCAGCCTTTGGCTGAGGTCATGATCCTAGGGTCCTGGGATCAAGTCCCTAATTGGGCTCCTTGCTCAACTGGGAGCCTGCTTTCTCCCTCTGCCTGCGACTCCCCCTCCATATCCACTCTCTCTCTCTCTGACACATAAATAGTTAAAATATTTAAATACATAAGTGAATAAAGAAAACAAACCCTCTTTCTTGGAGCACCTGGGTGGCTCAGTTGTTTAAGTATCTGCCTTCGACTCAGGTCTTTATCTGGAGTCCTGGGGTCTAGCCCTGGATCTGTCTTCCTTCTCAGTGGGAAGTCTGCTTTCCCCCTCTCTCTTCCCCTCCCCCCCCCACTCATGCACATGCACACTCGCTTTCTCTCCAATAAATAAATATCTTGAGAAAAAGAACCTTTCTCGAGCAATGTCCTATGGAGCAGAAGGAATGGGAAGAGCAGGTTGAGGGGATTAGAACTGAGGAGGAGGAGGAAGAAAGGGACAATAACATTTCTCCAGTTACCTTTCAAATTCAGCCACAAAGTTGGTGTTCATCAGTGTGAACTAAAATATGATATTACATTATTTTCAGAATTGCAAGTATATTTCATATAATGTGCCTGGTTAATGTTTCCATTTTTCATTCTTTGAGAGCTCAACTCACACAAAAATTTCTGATTAATTATTTTATGCTGAGTAAGCAAAGGATTCTTTGCTACATGGAGAAAAGTGTGCAATCTTAAATGCATCATTTGAAAATAAAGAGGATCTAAAACTTAAGAGAACAAGAAAAAAATACTAAAAAGTTGAAATATCTGAATAACACAGTATCACCTTCTGTAATTCACTATAAAATATAGAAATAAAGCACAAATAACATATTATTTAGAAATAATAACCAAAGTCATGACAGAGTAAGAGCTCAGGCATTTGTCATCTATTTCACCATGAATAAATTGGAGAATCACAGTAACCATCCTGGATCTTTGTCCCCTGAAGGGAGCCCTTGAACTAACCCTAGAGAGGAGCGCCCCCTGGTGGCTGTTGGATGGGCCGCTAGTCCCAAGGAAGAGCTTTCTCCAGGGGCTGGGCTGCTGCACACTGTCCACCCTGGGCTAGAATATCAGTGAATCCTGTTCCAGTGCGTCCATGTTCCTCTCCCGCAGTGTGTCAGGGCAGCACCTCTGAAAATTCGCAGCTCTTTCTCTGCTCCAGGCTTCTGACATATGGCTCATTGGGTCTCCTTATTCACTTTCTCCAGGGTCTGTGTTCACATCGCCCAGGGATTTCAGTTACCCCAGTCTCGGCTCCAATCCTCCCCGGATCAAGGCGAATGCTTCTCTGTATAGAATGGATTCTACTTCTATCTCTCAGCTGTATTCACGGGTTGTTATACCTGCTGGTTTGGGTTTCATTGTTTTCCTAGAATCAGAATATGAATTTGTGCTATATTCTTTCTCCCAGTCTTTTAAATGATGCACATGTACATAATGCACATAGTATATAATTTATAACATAAAATATAAAAAATAGAACACATAACATATATGATGTAGTACATATATTTATATATAATGCATGATATTTTATATTATATGTGATACTTGGTATTATTACAGTATCTGTATTTTGTGATTTAAAATATAATACATGGCAGATTTAACATAAATGTTTTTACATTTTATGTAATAAATTTTTGCAATATATATTTATTAATAATGATTTCTAGTTATGTAAAAATATGAATATACATATAAATTTCATTTTTCTTTAACATAGAGTCAGTTGCCATGACTTAGGCCTCTGAAGGAGATCTTAAAGGTACAAGGTGACAGAAGCCATGCGGTGGCAATTACCTTGGCAGATGATGGCTTTACCCCTCTGCATTTATTTTCTCAGCCCTGAAGGAAACTTCCTGTATATGAGGGAGTAGGTGAAGGGAAGCATCAGGACAGGACAGAAAAGCCCTGGAGTTCTGCTCTCTGAAGCCTAATTGTTGGCATTCGCATCCTTCCCTGCCAGAGGTCTCTTATTGCTGTTGATTTTTTTTTCAATATGCAAACTAGTCCAGTGGTAGGATTTTCTGTCCCTGCCTAAAACCAGCCTGAACACTGACTTCATGGGAATGAAGGATGAAATGTGACATGAGGAAGTGAGTCGGAGCTAGTCACTCATGTGGCTCCAGGGGCACCTGTGCTGCAGAGTTACACTTCAGTGGGGACACTGCCTGCCAAGTGTGCCAAGAATTAGTGTGTTTTCCTAGTTGGCCTGGCCCAGGACTCTGTTCTCACAGAACAAGGGTCACTGTGTCCCCTACTGGACTCAGAGGTTTAGTCCACCTGCCCCTCTGACACCACCCAGCATTCCTGGAATGGTGTTCAGACTGTTCATTTGGATCATTCTAATGTCACTGACCAGGACGGTAGAATGAGGAGGTGCCCTCTGTGGTGTTTGGGGCTGCGGCGTTTTTTCACATCAATAATGACCTGAAGACAGTAAAATAGAGGATGTACTGCACAGTGCTTCTTATCACCAGATACTTCAGGATTACCTGACATTGGAGTTTGCCTCTTCCAGGTGCCTGGGGTCAACCAGGCTACCTTCATCTTGAACCAAGTACAGGCCTAACTCTCAGAGTACCAAGGTGATTTGTACCTTGTAATAATTTACGTGGACCCATCTAACTGTGTGACCATTGTTTTCTCGTTGGGTATGGATTATCCTGTCAGGTCCTCAGCCCTCACTGCAAGGGTTTTTCAACCTATGATTGCTTTGACAATATACTTGTATTGGAAATTGTATCTCTGCTCTTGCCTACTTCATGAGGTTCAAATTTTCCTTGAATGTTAGCCTGAAATTAATATTTATTTGACCCTGTGATATACTTAATAAGTTTTTGGGCAAGTTTTGTAATTTTACTCAGTGCGATGATTGTTATAAAGAGAACATTAGTATAAATGGAGCCCTCCTCCTTTCTAAGTGGTTCTTCCATCTCTCTTGCACTGAAAACCCTCATGGCCCTTTTTCTATGCACACTGAGCCCTGCCCAAGATGTTTTGTTCAGAGCTCCATGGAATTCATGGGGATTGGGTGTTTAAGATATGGGTCCAATGAACAGACTTTCATCCAGCACCTTCCCATCCAAGGAACCAGAGGGAGTGAATGGTAGACATTGTGGGATTAAACTGTGGAGCAGTGAACACCTGGTTGAGATGACACTGAATGTGGAGATGGATTTGGATGGCGTTGGTTGTACCTTCACAGTACTGAGTCATCCAATCCATGGTCAGTCGTGGTGTCCTCTCACTTATTTAAATCTTTTTCAGCACTGTTTTGTACTTTTCATCTAATAGTCTTTATCTTGATTCGTTAATTTCACTGTTAAAGGTTTTATCCTTTTTTATGCTACCCTAAATAGAATTTATTTTAACATCCTTTGGGTTTCTTCCTTGTTTGTACAGAAAAAAACACCTATGTGTTGCACGGAATTACTACCTACTTCAACTTCTGTAGGAAATACTAGATGGATATATTTTAGGGGTGATGATAGAGTTTCTTCACTATTTTGGAACAGTAGGAACAAGTAATGAAGCAGGAGAGCATACGAAAGAGAAGCTCTACATCCATGACCATGAAATGAGTGCTCTCCCAGGGTAACCCCTCTACACAGGAGGAGGTAAATAATTAAAGAGAACCCATGCTGCCTGCAATACATTGTGGAAAACAGAAAACCTAAAGCATTTCTTTTTTTTCCAGGTTGAGAAATACCTGGTTTGAGTGTTCCAGAACTTATGTAGTCATTTTTGGAAACATGTATTTCACAAAGGCCAAGTATTCTCTGATTGGCTGCAGGTAAAGGGAGAAATAGGAAGTGTCAGGAAGGAGCTAACCTCTGTGTTGCTGACCCAATGGTTCTGTCAGGACTTTTTCCAGCTCTCTCTGCTTCCTCAGGGTGTACCCCCTGGAAGAGGACACCAACCTCCCCATACCCAGTCTCTCTCTGCTAGTTGACCAGCTCCCATTCCCTCCTGCAGCCTCCAGCATCTCCCCTGCCTCCTCATTAGACCCCAATTCATTCTCTGAGGTCAATGATATCTAGGGAGAGCCCTCCAGCTTTGACTCCGATCTCGGACTGTTGAGTTATTTCAAGGTAGAGATAATTATTCATCTTTTCTTTTATATATCGATCAGAATTGTGCAATTAGTAATGTATAACTTTCTGATTATAAATTATTCCCAGAAAAGTATACTTTTATTTCATTGATTCATATGCTCCACTACTGAGACATATTTAGTTGCAATTTATCAAGTTACAAAAATCATTCAGTATTTATCTCAATACTAAGAGCCAGACATTCGTAAGGAGCATATTTTGAAATGCAAGGTAGTAATTGAAATGCATGGTAATATCTAAAATACGTAAGTATTAGTAAGATATGACATGTGCACAGACAGAAGTTCAGGGATGTTCACCAGAGGGTAATTCATATTGAGTTGGAAGGGGACCATCTAACTGAAGCCTTAGGTGAGGAGCGTACCAAGAACCATCAGTCCTCCCCAAGATATGTGGGTCTGCACCATCTCTGTGCTCCCGATATTGAGGAAGGACCTGAATGGCGACATATGGGAAGACACATGGATCTTCAGTAGAACGCTGGTTCACTTGAGATCGTGCATCTTCTTCATATGAGGTGGCTGTCTCTAGTTCCATACATCTACTCCACATACATGTCTCAATTCTGCCTCTGGTCTTAGACAATGGTAGGTATGAGAAGGAGAAGTTGGGGACAGAACTATGAACACATGCTCAGAAGGGACATAAAAAAAACGTGGCCCAGGGAAAGGCTATCTCTGGAGCAGTTGAGGAAAGAGGAGGGCGGTCCTTCATGGAATCCCAGGTTAACATGGGATTATCCCCCCTGTCCTCTGAGAATGCCAGGTGATTAGAGTGAAGGGAAACAAGTCAATTACCAGATGGGCAGGAACACAAATGTTCGGAGCTGCCCTGGAGAGAGAAAAGGTGAAGCAAAGGAGTGCAGGGGGACCATCTAAGACAAGGAGAAATGACACACTCTCCCTGGATCATCACAGTTTTCCCAGACATAATCCTTGCCCCTCTACGAGAGAGCTGTTGGAGGAACTTTTAGAATGTAATGGAATGAATGGCTGAGAACGAGAAGAAGCTTTATGGGAAAAGAGAACCTGCAAGAGGATTGATCCAGTCACAGTTCAAGTCACTCAGGTAGAGAAATCCCTGTGAGATGAACAACTTGTCATCTGTCACTCACCTTGTGTCATCCAATTTGAGGGAGGTCAAACTCCTAACTCCTCTCAGGACACCTCATAGAACTTCTTCCATTCAGAAAAGCCCTGTCCCCACCCACCCTCCCTGACATTTGGTGACCTGACAAGGATGTTAATTGTGCTAACTTGGTAGCCTCTGCTCTTCCCATGTCCAGAGTGGGAGCAGATGGCTGTTCTGGA
Organism: Ailurus styani; assembly: GCA_002007465.1. Lineage (NCBI taxonomy): Eukaryota > Metazoa > Chordata > Mammalia > Carnivora > Ailuridae > Ailurus > Ailurus styani. Next base: position 87,318 of record LNAC01001657.1, read on the forward strand.
ATCCCACATCGGGTGGGGCCATTTGGGGACCACCTCCTGCAAATGAGGGCAAGTACTGCTCTCTGGGTAGCAGGTGGTGTTCTCATGTTGATGGTGTGCTGCAAATTGACATGGAGCCATGTAGGAAATATGACAGCACAGGGTTCTGAGTACCATAATGGGGGCTAAGGACAGAGTCTTTGCTCTTGGGTATGGAGTCATGCATAAGATATGGGGTTGCCATTCCCCATGCCTTTTCACTGCATCACACTGGGCTGGTGATGGTTCTAGTCACAGGAAAAAGGAAGAGATGACTTAGGTTTCCCCCTTGGCCCGAGCAAAGTGCATCATCCAGGTTCTCCCAGGGGTTATGGGGGTCATAGTGCAGGAGAGTCACACGTGGGTGGGAGTTATTACGCCCAGGCCCAGTTGAGCAGGCTCAGGTTCTTCCCACTTGTGAGGGGATTAGGGATCAGTCTCTACTCTCTTATAGGGCACCTAGAGCCCCTGGTGTCTGCAGAACCACAAACTGCATTTAAATAGAATTTGTTCTTCATAATAAAGTTTTTAAGGGTGGCTCAGCTGATTAAGCATCGGACTTCAGCTCAGGTCATGATCCCAGGGTCCTGGGTTTAAGTCCTGCATCAGGCTCCTTGCTCAGCAGGGAGCTTGCTTCTCCCTCTGCCTCTGCCTTTCACTCCCCCTGCTGTGTTCTCTCTCTCTTACTAGCTCTCTCTCCTTGTCAAATAAATAAACAAAATCTTTTAAAAATCTTTTTTAAAAATCAGGTTTTTAAATGACGGAATGGGACAAACCACTCACTAACTTTTGAATGAAAACGGATCATACACACACATGCCAATGAGAAATGGCATATGGTCATAAATAAAAAAAGAAAAAGCTCATACTGTTAAGCTCTCATAACAATAAATAAAAAGCACATTTTACTAGGAGGAAAAATGGTTTAAATAAAAAATTAACAGACCATTTTCCTAAGAAGAAAATAATATTATTAAGGACTCCTCAAAAAGTTAAAACATACAGTTAGCTTTGAAAGAAACACTAACTATGAGGCTTCAAGGATCATAGTTTCATTTGTTTGATTGATATATCAATCATATATAGCAATATATGTGCATGTGTGTATTTGAAAAGAATGGAAAATTTAAATTCTTATAGAAAGAAATAAAACAGTGATACACTTGATACATAAAATACAGAAAAAGGAAAATTGCAGAATATTATGAAATACTGATGCATGTGTTCTAAGTAAAATAACAGCAATGAGATTCCTTTATCAGATTGATATATTCAGAAACGGTGACCATAATGCGTTATTGCAGGTATAGGGTGGGATTCCATACTGATAAATGCTCTAAGATAAAATATCAATAATAAATCAACAGATGAAAATAGCATCATCACACTAGACCTTGAAAGATACTTTGACTATATTGAAATCACAGCCCTGATACAAACCGCATAAAATAGATGCAGACAGAGACACATACTGTGATGACACACTCTCTCCCACACACATAGTATTCAGTCCCACAGCCAGGAAATTACTTAATGGAGTGGCTGGAAGGAGGACATTTCTACAAGTTCGGGATCAGGGAAATATGCCCTATATGTTATTATTCAACAGTTTTATGCAGGTTTTAGTGAAAGTGAACAAGAAAAGTCCTGGTTAGATCTCAACATTGATGGAAATGAACATGGAGTTATTTCAGAAGATCCAAATATTTGATTCAGCCATAGATACTCCAGGGTGTATCTATTCAGCCATAGATATTCATGCAGAAGAGTTTAAGAAGAAGTGCCAGAAGAAATTACCCCAATGAGCAAAAAGGCAAAGAAGAAGATTATATAGGTCTGAAAATTTCTAGAGATAGGTAAGTGACCACAGATGAAGAGTCCTCAGAAACCAGGGATGAGATCAGCACACCCTACCTGCCCTCACTCCATTAACTTCAGTGCAAAAGAGACTCTGTGCCCCAACCTGATGAGGGGGAAGAACTTTCTGTGTCCTTTGATATATTCTTCACCTATGAATGGGCTGCAGTGAGTGTCTTGGAGGACAGAGAGAAGGAAGACCCCTCAGGTCCAGGTGGTTCCCCTGCATGGACCTGGACCCAGGTTAGAAAAAGTAGGAACAACAGAAGCAGAAACCACAGGCTGAGACTGAGCAGCTGCTGGGGCTTCCCCCTCCCATCAGATAGGAAAAGTGGTCTGGTCTCAGTTCTCACGGGGCTGGGAATCTGTGAGAACCTTGACATGCTGTCACGGGAGGGGCAGGGAGGAGCAGCTACATCCTCAGACCTCAGCCCAGTGATGGTCTGGGAGCCAAAGCTGCCAGACACGGAACAAGAGAATAGCTCACTGTACTCAGAGGGTAGGACAAAATAGGTGAGGATTTGGACCCCCATTCATGGGAGCTGTTGGTACCAAGACACATATTAAACAGTTCTGATGTGTGCTGAGCTGTATTCTCAGTCCCTGTTTCTGCCCTGACTTGTTATGGACTCTGCCTCAGGGTAACTGCCTGTAACAGCCAGGAATTTGTGCTCAAGGTGAAGAAGACACACAATATCTTGCTCCCACAGACGGGCTTCGAGGAGAAATTTAAGAGAATGTGGAAAGACTCTGGGGACAAATTCCCTGAGGTTGGTCTCAGATCCAGTGTACATCGAGCATAGAAGCAGCTGAGTTGGCCCAAAAACTGGATTGTGCAGGAAGCCCCATTACTCTGGGGCCCCCAGGTTTTTATCTCACTTCTCCACAGGCCAGGAACACTGAGTGAGCACTGAGACTGAGTTCAAAGGACTGGCAGTAATAATCAGCCTCAAACTCAGCCTGGAGCCTATTGATGTCGGAGAGCTTGAGCTGCTAAACTTGGAGCCTGAAAACCAGTCAGGGACACCTGAGGGTCGATTGCTACCACCATATATGAGGAGTATAGGTACCTTACCTGGAAGCTGTTGTTACCAGTTTCACACAAAAAACACTGATGTTATTCATGCTTCAGGTCCCCCGACACTGAGGATGGCTGGGACAGACAGCACAGCCCAGGATCCTGGAACGGGGAGAAACACAAAGATGGTGATGATCAGTTCTTGAGACAAGAGGAAGAATCAGGGCCAACATACCCTCTCAGGACCCCTTCCCCTCTCCACACATCCCGTGACCTGTCCAGTGAGCAAGTATCACGAGGAGGGGAGAATACCAGGCCCTGGTAGGGACAATAACGAATCCTGCCATCTGTGGCCCACAGCTGAGCAGAGCTTCCCCCTCATCCCTCCCTTCCCTCTTCATCCTCTGAGAGAGGGAGGGCCCATCCCAGCTCTCTGACCCCGCCCTGGCCCTGGATCAGCTCCCTCGGTAGAGGACGTAGGAGGGGTGGGCAAGGGAGGGGCAGTGGTGGCCAGGGCATGGGTGGACCCAGCTGTGAGCCCTAGGAAGAGAGTACAGGAGGTGGAGTCTCCAGAAGGGACCCAGGTTTGATCAACCCAGAACTTCAAGTAAATCTAAAGCACAGCACTGTAAAGAAACCGTCCTCCCACTAACATGTTAACAGAATCGACAAGTACGTTGGGAAAGCTATGTCCGTAACCTATGGAAGAGGGAAATGCTCTAGATCGGAGGACCAAGTCTGGATAAAAGGCAAATTGGAACTACTATCTGGTTACATGAAGATCGAAGCATTTCCAGGTGTACGGATGGGGGCCTAAGGGTACTGCCATGGATGAGACCCTATGAAACCACACGAGAGAGAAGTCGCATTTCATCCTGATTCGTCTCTCCAGATACCTGGAAGCGGGTTCAAAACTGGGAGTGATAGGACATAGGCAGTGCCATGGACTTACCAGGGAAACCAACGAGTCTGTGTCGAATGCATCTTTCCAAGAAGACCTTGTTTCAGGAGGACAGAAGAGATCTTAATTGTAGGTGGCAAGGGACAAGCCAAGGGTCATACACTTCACTCGAAGACACGGCCCTGTAGAGAAACTGTCCCTTAGTGTATGCCTTTTGCTTATGTTTCAGACAGCATAGTCCACGTACTTCTAGCTTCTGGGAAGAACAAGGTAGTGGAGAAACCATCCTTCAAAGTCACCTGTGCTTGCCTCAGAAGGAAGTGGTACTTTCAAAACTGTGTCTGAAAGATAATCTCAAGTCAAATATTCTGAACTCAGAGGACCGAGTCTATACAGAATCCACATCTGAACGAAAATCTGCTTTTACGAAGATAGAAGCGCATTTAGGTGAAGAGACAGAAGAGTAAGGAAAGTGCCATCGATGTAACTCCTAAGACACAACACGGGAGAGAAACGAATATCAGCTGACAGCGTCTCTCCTGGAGGTCGGTGCAGGTTCAAAAGTGTCTGTGTTTCTGGGTGTGCATGAGCCCGTGTGTGTATGTGTGTTTCTGTCTGTGTGAACATATACAGAGCATGTTATGTACATCCCTGGGAGATACAAGTATGGGTAGAATGCACCTTTCCACTCAAGCTAGCTTCATGAAGACAGAAGTGATTTTACATTCACATGGTGAGGATCAAGCAATGGGTCATACACCTCTTAGGCCTAAGGACAGCGCTAGAGAGAAACCGTCCTTCTACTAAACTGTTCCTGTGAGGGGAGAGGAGTCGTTTCAAAACTGTGCCTGAAGCATAAGGAAAGCAAAATGATCTTAACTCGGAAGACCAAGGGTGTGTACAACCCAAGAAAGTGAATGTGAAATGATATCTGAGTTCCCATAGATACAAGCAATTTCATTGTGTGTGTGTGTGTGTGTGCATGTGTGTGTGTGTGTGTGTGTTTAAGCATAATGAAAGTGACTTCTACGTAACTTGAGGAAATACGGGAAGAGAAAGAGAATTTCAGCTCCCATCGTCTGCCAGGAAGTTGGTTGTGTATTGTAGGGTATGTGTGGAAGTACACAGGGAGTTCCGTGTACTCACCTGGGAGAAAAAGCAAACATCTTCCCACTCAGATCTTAATCCGTGAAGACAGGAAAGATTTCAAGTGTACCTGTGGAGGCACAAGCAACATGTCATGTGCTCAGCCTAAGCGGCCTCACACTCAGTGAAGAAAGAAACGAAAAATGGTATGCATGAATATCATTCCTTAAGTCAGAAGCCCTTTCCGAAGGGCACACAAAAGCATCAGGAAAGGGCCTTGTACGTAACTCTGAGAAGGAACCTTGTCAAGAGACCAATCCTTCCTCTACCATCTTATGGAAAGATGGGAATGATTTCCACGCAATCTGTGACAACCCACGGCAAGTGACATAGGCTTGACTCCGAGGAATAGGTGGGTGAGAAGTGGAGCTCTCAATGCACATCTTGGATCATGGAGACGGGCCTACTTGTCAAAGGAGGGGCGGAAGCAGGATAGCGTATGCCATCACCGCTACGTTAAGAAGCAGCACCATGCAGAATCCCAGTTACAAAGAAGAGTAGCAGTCCTGAAAGGAGAAGCATTCTCGAAGGTGTGTGTTGAAAGCTCGAGGAATGTATGATAGCTGTCACGCTGGGGGGAAAAGCCTTTTTACAATACACTTTTCAACTCCCTGCAACGCTGTAGAGAAAAAGTCCTGCCACTCACATGCTCTTGCCAGAAGATAGGAGTACTTTGAAAACTGCATCTGAAACACGAGGAACTCGAAAGGTTCTTATCTCTGAGGATGGAGGCTGCAGAGAAGGCAAATCTGAACGAGCGTCTGGCCGCTCGACGATAGAAGCGTCTTCACGTCCATACGTATGGAAGCCTAAGACAAGTACCATGGATGTAACCCTAAGAAAAGACACAGGAAAGAAATCGAATTTCCACTAACACACCATCCAGAAGTTCGAGGCCTCATCAAGAACGTGAATGACGGTACATAGAGAGTGCCATGGACTTACTGGGGAGATACACATCTGGGTCGAATGCATCTTTCCACTAAGACCTTGTTTCGGGAAGACAAGAGCGCTCTTAAATGGACATGGCGAGGGTCGAGCAAAGGGTCTAGGACCTCACTCTAAGGCACAGCATTGTAAAGAAACTGTCCCTCCCACTATCATGTTGAGAGAAACGAGAAGTACGTTGCGAAAGCTGTCTGAAACCTAAAGGAGGAGTGAAATACTCTAGGGCGGAGGACTAAGTCGATTAAAAACCATTGGTACAAATATCTGGTTGCACGAAGATCGAAGCGTTTCCAGGTTTACAAATGGGGGCCTAACGAATCTGCAATGGATGAGACCCTAAGAAACAACACGGGGGAGAAGCCGCACTTCATCCCGATTCATCTCTCCAGATACCTGGAAGCGAGTTCAAAACTGAGTGATAAGACTTAGGGAGTGCCGTGGACTTACCAGGGAGACACACAAGTCTGTGTAGAATGCATCGTTCCAAGAAGACCTTGTTTCAGGAGGAAAGGAGCGATCTTACACGTAGGTGGCGAGGGACAAGCCAAGGGTCGTGCACTTCACTCGAAGACACGGCGCTGCCAGGAAACTATCCTTCAACGTATCCCTTTCCCTTATGTTTCAGACACCATTTTCCATGTACTTCTAGCTTCTGGCAAGAACATGATAGTTGAGAAACCATCCCTGCAACACACACGTGCTTGCCTCTAAGGGCAGAAGTACAGTCAAAACTATGTCAGAAACATAAGCTCAAGTCATATATTCTGAACTCAGAGGACCAAGTCTATACAGAAGGCACACCTGAACGAAAAGCTGCTTTCACGAAGATAGAAGCAGATTCTGGTGTATACACGGAAGAGGAAGGAAAGCGCCATGGACGTACCTCCTAAGAAACAACACAGGAGAGGACCCGAATCTCAAACGACATCCTCTCCCCTGGAAGCGGGTGCAGATACAAAGGTGTCTGTGTTTGTGTGTGTGCGTGTGCCCATGTGTCTGTGTCTGTGTGAACGTATAGAGTATGCCATATACGTCCCTGGGAAGTATAAGTGTGCACAGAATGCGCTTTTCCATTCAAAGCTTGTTTCATGAAGACAAAGGAGATTTTACATTCACATAGCGAGGATCAAGCAATGGGTTATATACCTAGCCCTAAGGACAGTGTGGTCGAGAAACCATCTCTCCTCTATCCTGTTCCTGCCAGTGGGGAGGAGTTCTTTCAAAACTATACCTGAAACATAAGGAAAATTGAACGGTTCTTAACTCAGAGGACCAAGGGTGTGTATACCCAAGAAGTTGAAGGTGAACTGATATCTGGGTTCCCATAGGGAGATGCGATTTCAGGGGTGTGTGTGCGAGAGAGTGTGTTTAAGCGTAAGGAAAGTGCCATCCACTTAACTCAAGGAAACAACAACACGGAGAGAAAAAGAGACTTTCAGCTCCCAATGTCTCCCCGGAAGTAGGGTGCATGTTGTAGGGGTTGTGTGGAAGTATACAGGGAGTGCCATGTACTCACCTGGGAGAAAAAGCAATCTGTGTGCTCGGCTTTTTCCCACTCAAATTTTATTCTGTGAAGTCAAGGAAGATTTCAAGTATATGCGTGGAGACCCAAGCAACATGCCATGTGCTCAGCCCTAGCCACCTCACTCTCAGGGAAGACAGAAACAAAAACGGTTTGCATGAACATCGTTCTGAACCCGAAGCCCTTTCTGAAGTGCATGCGAATGCATCAGGAAAGAGCAATGTACGTAACTTTGAGAAGCAACCCTATGGAGAAACCATTCGAGAAACCTATGTTAAAGGAAGATGGGAATGATTTCCACACACTGTGTGACAACCCAGGGCACGTGATATATGCTTGACTGAGAAACCGGTGGGCGAGGTGTGGAGCGCATCTCGGATCATGGAGACAGACCTACTCGCCAAAGCTGGTGTGGAAATCGGAGAGCGTATGCCATCACCACAAGGTTAAGAAGCATCACCGTGTAGAAACCCGGTTACAAAGAAGAGGAGCAACGCTGAGGGAAGAAGCATTCTCGAAGGTGTGTATTGATACCTTAGGAACGTGTCATAGCCACCACGCTGGGGGAAAGCAAACCTCTTTACAATACTCCTTTCAACTCCCCGTGACGCTATAGAGAAAAACATCCTGCCACTCCCATGCTCCTGCCAGAAGGTAGGAGCACTTTGAAAACAGTGCCTGAAACACAATGAAACGGGAAAGGTTCTTACCTCCGAGGAACGAGTCTGCAGAGACAGCAATTTTGAAAGAGGATCTGGCTGCACAATGATAGAAATGTCTTCACGTGTACTAGTATACAAGCCTAAGGCAAGTTGTATGGAACGACATGGGGAAGAAATCGAACTTAGGCTAACACATCGTCCTTCCAGAAGTTGGAGGCCTCATCAGGACCGTGATTGTCGGTAGAGTGCCGTGGACCTACCGGGGAGATACACGTCTGGGTCGAATGCATCTTTCCAAAAAGACCTTGCTTCAGGAAGACGGGAGCACTCTTAAGTGGACGTGGCGAGGGTCGAACAAAGGGTCAAGGACCTCACTCTAAGGCACAGCGCTGTAGAGAAGCCATCCTTCCACGAACAAGTTGCCCGAATCGTGTAGTACATTGGGAAAGCTATGTTTGTCACCAAATAAGAGTGAAATGCTTTTAGCTCAGAGGACCAAGCCTGAATAAAAAGGAAATTGTTAGGACTATCTGGTTGTATGAAGACCGACGCATTTCCAGGTCTAAAGTTAGCCAGCTAAGGAAACTGCAATGAATGTGACCCTATGAAACCATACGGGAGAGGAGTCGCATTTCATCCCGAATCGTCTCTCCTGATACCTGGAAGCGGGTTCAAATCTCGGAGTGATCGGACATAGAGAGTGCTGTGGACTTACCAGGGAGACATAAAATACTGTGTTGAATGCGTTAGAAGAACGTGTTTCAGAAGCCATCTTAATGTAGGTGGTGAGGGATCAGCCAAGGGTCGTACACCTCACTCGAAGACATGGTGCTGCGGAGAAACAATCCCTCAACGCTTCCTTTTTCCTTATGTATCAGACACCATAATCCATGTACTCCTAGCTTCTGGCAAGAACACGTTAGTAGAGAAGTCATCTTTCACACTCATGTGCTTGCCTCAGTTGGCAGAAGAACTTCCAAAACTTAGGTAGAAACGGAAACTCAAGTCAAATATTCTGAACTGGGAGGACCATGTGTATACAAAAGGCACATAGGAATGAAAATCTGCTTTCACGGAGATAGAAGCGGGTTCAGGTTTATACATGGAAGAGTAAGGAAAAGCGCCATTGACCTAACTCCTAAGATCCAAGACGGGAGAGAAAAGGAATCTCAACCAAAATCCTCTCTCCTGGATGTGGGTGCAGGTTCAATGTTGTCTTTCTGTGTGTGTGCGTGTGCCAGTGCGTGTGCCCATGCGTGTGTGTCTGTGTGTGTGTGAACGTATACGGAGCATGCCATGAACGTCCCTGTTAGATACAAGTGTACGCAGAATGTGGCTTTCAACTCTAAGCTTGTTTCATTAAGACAGAAGCGATTTTACATTCACATGACGAGGATGAAGCAATGGGTCATATAATGAGCCCTAACAACAGCGGTGCAGGAAAACCTTCCTTCTACTACCCTGTTCATGCCAGTGGAGAGGGGTCCTTTCAAAATTGGGGCTGAAACATCAGGAAAGGTGAAATGTTCTTAACTCGGAGGACCAAGGGTTGGTACACCTAAGAAGGTGAATGTGAACTGATATCTGGGTTCCCATAGATAGATAAGATTTCCTCGAGTGGGGTGTGTGTGTGTGTGTGTGTGTGTGTGTGTGTGTGTGTGTTTAAGTGTAAAAAAAGTGCTATCCATGTATTTCAAGGAAACAACACGGGGAGAGAGAGAGAATTTCAGCTCCCATCATCTGCCTGGACACTGGTAGCCTGTTGTAAGGTGTGTGTGAAAGTACGCAGGGAGTGCCATGTACGCACCTGGGAGAAAAAGCAATCAGTGCTGTCGGCGTCTTCCCACTCAAATCTTATTCTGTGAAGACAGGAACAATTTCAAGGGTACGTGTGGAGGCCTAAGCAAGGTGCCATGTCCTCACCCTAAGCCGCCTCAATCTCGGCAAAGAAAGTACCAAAAACCCTTTGCACGAACATCATTCCCAAAGGGCATTTGAAAGCATCAGGAAACTGAGAAGCAGTCCTGTCAAGAAACCAATCCTTCCACTACCATCTTACAGGAAGACAGGAATGTTTTCCACACCGTATGTGACAACCCAAGGCAAGTGACATTCACTTGACTCTGATAACCCGATGGGCGAGGAGTGGAGCTCCCAACGCACATCAAGGGTCATGGAGAGAGGCCTACTTGCCAAAGCAGGTGCGGAAGCCAGAGAGCGTTTGCTATCATCACAAAGTTAAGAAGGAGCACCGTGTAGACACCCGTTTACAAAAAAGAACAGTAATACGGAAAGGAGAATTAGTCACAAATTGTGTGTTGAAAGCTTGAGGAACGTGTCAAAATTGTCACGCTGGGGAAAACGAGACTGTTTACAATACACCTTTCAACTCCCAGCGACGCTGTAGAGAAAACGTCCTACCATTCACATTCTCTTGCCAGAAAACAGGAGTACTTTGAAAACTCTGTCTGAAACACAAGGAAACTGGAAAAGCTCTTACCTCCGAGGATGGACTCTGCAGAGAAGGGATATTTGAATGAGAATATGTGTGCACGTCAATAGAAGCGTCTTCACGTGTACTCGTATGGAACCCTAAGGCAAGTGCCGTGGACATAACCTTATGAAACAATAAAGGGAAAAAATTGAACTTCAGCTAACACACGGTCTCTCCAAAAGGCGGAACCGTCTTGAGGTCGGTGAGTGACGGTACATAGAGAGTGCAGTGGACTTAGAGGGGAAATACGCGTCCGTGTTGAATGCATCATTCCACTAAGACCTTGAATCAGGAAAACAGGAGCGCTCTTAAGTAGATGGGGAGGAGGTCCAGCAAATGGTCAAGGACGTCACTATAGGGCACAGCCCTGTGGAGGAACCATCCTCCCACTAGCATGTTGTCTGAAGCGAGAAGAACATTGGGAAAGCTATGTCTGAAACCTAGGGAAGAGTAAAATGGTTTTACCTGGGAGGACCAAGTCTGAATGAAAGGCAAATTGGTACGACAATGTGGTTGCATGAAGATCGAAGCGTTTCAAGGTGTATGGATGGGGGCCTAAGCAAAGTGCCATGGTGGTGACCCAATGAAATGACACAGGGAAGAAATGGAACTTCCGCTAACACATGGTCTCTCCAGAATTTGGAAGCCTCTTCAGGACCGTGAGTGAGGGTACATAGAGTGCCGTGGACTTACCAGGGAGATACACGTCTTTGTCGAATGCATCTTTACACTATGACCTTGTTTCAGGAAGACAGGAACGCTCCTAAATGGACATGGCGAGGGTCGAGTAAAGGGTCACATACCTCACACTAAGGCACAGTGCTGTAGAGAAACTGTCCTCCCACTAACATGTTGACAGAAGTGAGAAGTACGTTCGGAAATCAATGTCTGAGACCTAAGGAGGAGTGAAATGCACTTAGGGTGGACGACCAATTCTGGATAAAAGGCATATTGGAATGACTATCCTGTTGCACGAAGATCGGAGCGTTTCCAGGTGTACGGATGGGGGCCTGAGGAAACTGTCATGGATGTAAGCCTATGAAATGACACGGGAGTGAAGCCGCATTTCATCCCGATTCGACTCTCCCGATAACCTGGAAGCGGGTTCAAAACTGGAAGAGCTAGGACATAGGGAGTGCCGTGGACTTACTAGGGAGACACACAAGTCTGTGTCGAATGCATATTTCCAATAAGACCTTGTTTCATGACAGGAGTGATCTTAAATGTAAGTGGCATGGGACATGCCAAAGTTCATACACTTCACCAGAAGTCACGGTTCTGCGGAGAAACTATCCCTCAACGGTCCCCATTTGCTTTTGTTTCAGACACCATAATCCACGTACTCCTATCTTCTGGCAAGAACATGTTAGTAGAGAAACCATCCTACAAACTCACATGTGTTTACCTCAGAATCAGAAGTACTTCCATAACTGGGTCTGAAACGTTAACTCAAGTCAAATATTCTGAAATCGGAGGACGAAATCTATACACAAGGTACATCTGAATGAAAATCTGCTCTCACAAAGATAGAAGACGATACAGATGTGTACAAGGAAGAGTCTGGAAAGTGCCATCCACGTAAATCCTAAGAAACAACACGGGAGAGGACCAGTCTCAACCGACATCTCTCCTGGAGGTGTGTTCAGATTCAATGGTGTTTGTGTTTTTCTGTTTGCATGTGCCTGTGTGTGTGTGTGTGTGTATCTCTTCTGTGAGAACGTACATAGAGAATGCCATGTACGTCACTGTGAGATACAAGCATGAGCAGAATGCGCATTTCCACTCAAAACTTGTCTCACGAAGACTAAAAGACTTTACACTCACATTGTAAAGATCAAGCAATGAATCATATCCCTAAGGACAGCACGGTCGAGAAACCGTCCTTCCACTAACGTGTTCTTGCCACTGGAGAGGAGTCTTTTCAAAAATGCACTTGAAACAAGAAAAGTGAAATGTTCTTACCTCGGAAGACCACGGGTGTGTATACCCAAAGAAGGTGAATGTGAACTGATATCTGGGGTGCCATAGAGATATGGGATTTCAGGATTGTGTGTGTGTGTGTGTGTGTGTGTGTGTGTGTGTGTGAGAATGCGTGCTTAAGTGTAAGGCAAGTGCCATCCACGAAACTCAAGTAAACAATAGCACGGGGAGAGAAAGAAATTCAGCTCCCATCATCTCCATGGAAGTTGGTCTAGTTGATGTAGTGTCTGTGTGGAAGTGCAATGGACTCACCTGGTTGAAAAGTAATCTGTGTGCTTGGCTTCTTCCCATGCAAATCGTACTCCATGAAGACAGAAAGGATTTCAAGTGTACGTGTGGAGGCCCAAGCAACGTGCCATGTGCTCAGCCTAAGCTGCCTCTCTCTCGGGGTAGAACAAAACAAAAACCGTTTGCATGAACATCGTTCCCGAGGTCGGAAGCCCTTTCCGAAGTGTGCGCAAAAGCACCAGTAAAGGGCCTTATATGTAACTCTGAGATGCAACAGTGTCAAGAAACCAATCCTTCCACTACCATCTTACAGGAAGACAGGAATGATTTCCACCCCCACGGTAAGTGACATACCCTTGACTCTAAGAAACCAGTGGGCGAGGAGTGGAGCCGTCAATGTACATCTTGGATCATGGAGACAGACCTACCTTCCAAAGCAGTTGCGGGAGTCAGAGAGCATTAGCCATCACCAAAATGCTAGGAAGCAGCACCGTGTAGTAACCCAGTTACAAAGAAGAGCAGGAATCCTGAAGGGAGTAGCACTCTCAAAGGGGTATGTTGAAAGCTTGAGTAACGTGTCACGGAAATTTCCATGTAGGTACTTTTTCTTTTCACTTCTTCCCAGGATGCAAGAGCATCTCTCTGTATTCTGGCCACAGGATATCATACTGAGAGTCTGCTGCCCTACAGGCTCGTCTCTTGGAGTGAAGGCTATGGCGCTTTCTTTAGGCTTCCACGCATACATCTGAGGACGCATCCTTCTTTGGACAAGGAAGTGTTAGTTGGTAGTCGCCTTCTGCACAGATGGAGTTCTCACAGGCAAGGAAGGAGGGCATTTTCCTTAGGCCGTCCTGCATCTTGCTCAAAATGCTTCCGCTTTGCTGAAACAAAGAAGCAGCATACATACTTTGGGACCATCCAACCAAAGTATATGAGGCCTTTTCCACACACCCTCACACCCATCAAGGGAAACGCTTCTCTTTTCAGGGAAGACCTTAGTTGGAAGACGGTTTTGCCAAGGAGTGGCTTCTCGCAGTTCAGTGTGATGCACCTCCCCTTAGGGTGCCACACTGACAGACGGAAACGCTGCTGTGGCTGTCTTCCTAAAAATGAGCTGTGAGTCAGGCCTGCTGTACACACGGATTCATTTCTCGGGGTGGAGCAGACAGCCCTGTCACATTCAAGCTCTTGCAGACCTTTATGTGTGGGCTTCAGCGAAGAAAAGAACTCCTCAGTTTAAGGCTGTTCTCTCCTATTGCTGGTGCTTCACCTTCGGGGGTTTGAGTTCTCCTTATGGTTCCAGGCTGTAAGAGCGCTTCTCTCTTCTGGGGACCTTGTGTGCACCGCCTTCTCCCTGCAATTTTTTCTCAGAAGGGAGTGTATGGATGGCCTTTTCCTTACCCATCAGAGCCATTGGTCACTGGACACTACGTTTAGAGCCTAGTCAGTTCCACAGCCTGGGTTCCTGTTTCGGATGCTAATGTTGAATCTGTGGGTGTCGACCCCACAGCAGTGTGAGTCCCTGCTCTGAGCGCGAGTTAAGGCTGAGGTTTCTCAGAGTATCTCAGATGGTTCCGTGTAGGGCCCTTTGGCCTACATTTCATGAGAGGCGAGTGCGAGATTCTATCTTCTGGCAACAGGATATCATACTGACACACGGCTTCCCTACAGACTCGTCTCTTGGAATAAAGTCTATGGAACTTTCATTGGGATTCCTCGTTTACCTCTGAGAATGCGTCGTTTTTCGGGCAAGGAAGTGTTAGTTGGTAGTCGCCCTCTGCACAGATGCTGTCTTCGCAGGCAGGGAAGGGGAGGGTATTTTCCTTAAACCCTCATGCATCTTACTGAAAATGCCTCCACTTTCCTGAAACAAAGAAGCAGTCTGCACAGTTTGGGACCCTCCAAACCAAGTATATGGGCCCCTTTCCTCACACCCCCACACCCATCAAGGAAAATGCTTCACTCTTCAGGAAAGAAGATCTTAGTTGGGGGGAAGGTTTAGCCAAGGAGTGGCTACTTGCGGTTCAGCGTGAGTCACCGCCCTTTAGGCTGCCACGCAGACACACAGGAATTCGGCTGCAATGAGTCCAGGCCTCCTGTGAACACGGATTCGTTTCTCGGGGTGGAGCAGACAGCACTGTCACATTCAAGCTCTCGAAGACCTTTAGGTGTCGGCTTCTGGGAAGACAGATAACTCTTCGGGTGAAGGCGGTTCTCTCACATTGCTAGTGCTTCAGCATCGGGGATTTGAGTTCTTACACGTGCGGCTGTAAGAACGCTTTTCTCTTCTGGCGACTGTGTGTGGATCACCTTCTCCCAGCATTTGTTTCTCAGAAGGACGGTTTAGCCAAGGAGTGGCTTCTCCTGTGAGGCTGCCACGCTGACAAACGGAAACGCTCCTGTGGCTCATCTTCCTAAAACGAGATATGTGAACACGCATTCCTTTCTTGGGGTGGAGCAGACGGCCCTGTCCAGTTAAGCTCTCGCTGACCTTTAGGTGTTGGATTCTGTGAAGATTGGGAAGTCCTCAGGTGAAGGCAAGAGTCTCCTGTTCCTGGGGCTTCCAACTTCGGGGGTTTGAGCTCTCCTTATGCTTCTAGGCGGTAAGAGCGCTTTTCTTTTATGGCGACCATGCATGGATCACCTTCCGCCACCATTTTTTTCTCAGAAGGAAGGGTATGAATGGCCTTTTCCTTACCCTTCCGAGCCACTGCGCTCTTACGTCTGAGCCATTGCGCACTGAGAACTATGTTTAGGGCCCAGTTACACAGCCTGGGCTCCTGTTACGTTTGCTCAGGAAAATTGGTTGGTGTCGACTCCAAGGCGGTGTGAGGCCCTGCACTGAGGCCGAGTTGAAGGCGATCTTTCTCAGAGTCTCTCAGACGGTTCCGTGTAGGACACTTTTGCTTGCACTTCATACGAGGTGGGCCCTACATATTCCATTTTCTGCCAACAGGAAATCATAGTGACACGGGGCTTCCCTACTGGCTGGTCTCATGGAGTAAATGCTATGGAGCTTTCTTTAGACTTGCTCCCTTACATCTGAGAAGGCGTCCTCCTTCAAGAAAGGAACTGTTAGTTGGTAGTCACCTTCAGCACAGATGGAGTTCTCACAAGCAGGGAAGGGGAAGGCATTTTCCTTAGGCCGTCCTGCATCATAGTGAAAATGTCTCCGTCTTCCTGAATCAAGCAGTCTACACATATTGGGACCCTAGAACTTTACTATAAGGGGTCTTATCCTCAAAAACGCACACCCCTCAATGAAAACGCTTCTTTCTCCAGGGAAGAAGACCTTTGTTGGAAGACGTTTTCACCAAGGGGTGGCCTGTCTGGGTAGAGCGCCAGGCACCTCGCGTTAGGCTGCCAAGCCAAAACACGGAAACACTGCTGTGGCAGAATTCTTAAAAATGAGATGTGAGTCCAGGCCTGCTGTGTGCATGGTTTCATTTCTCGGGGTGGAGCGACAGCCCTGTCCCAGTCAAGCTCTCCTAGACCTTTATGTGTCCGCGCCATGAGGACACGGAACTCCTCAGTTGAAGGTGGTTCTCTCCCATTACTGGGGCTTCACTTTTGGATAGCATGGTGAGAGAAGCCTACCCATCAGGCTCGGCTCTAAGAGTAAAAGCGGTGGCGCTTTCCTTAGCCTTCCTCGTTTACTTCTGAGAATGCGTCTTCCTTTGGCCAAGGAAGTGTTAGTTGGCAGTCGCCTTCTTCAGAGATGGAGTCCTCGCAGGTAGGGAAGGGGAAGGCATTTTCCTTAGGCCATCCTGCATCTTAATGAAAATGCCTCCACCTTTCTCAAACGCTCCCATGTTGGACGCTTTTGCTTGCACATCATTCCATCCAGGCACGAGCATGGGTCCATCTTCTAGCAACTGGATATCATAGTGAGACATGGTTACCCTACGTGTTCGTCTCTGGGAGAAAAGGCTATGGTGCTTTCATTAGGCTTCCTCGCTTACATCTGAGAATGCATCCTTCTTTGGGCAAGCTTTAGCTGCTACTCACCTTTGCACAGATCGAGTCCTCGCAGGCAGCTCTCCTTATGATTGCAAGCAATAAGGGCTCTTCCCTCTTCCAGCGACCTTGCTTGTGCCTCCTTCTGCCAGCACTTGTTTCTCAGAAGGGAGTGTATGGATGGCCTTTTCCTTACCCTTCCCAGCCATTGCTCACTGAGAACTACATTTGGGACCCAGTCAGTTCCACGGCCTGGGCTCCTGTTTCATTTGCTGCAGTTGAGTCAGTTGGTGTCGACCCCATGGCAATGTGAGGCCCTGCTCTGAGGCCCGAGGTCAGGGCCAGCCTTCTCAGAGTTTCTTATACGGTTCTGTGTAGAGCCCTTTTGCTTGCACTTCGTCTCGGGGGCCCGAGCATCTCTGTCTTCTGGCAACAGGATATCATAGAAAGACACGTCTTCCCTACAGGCTCAACTCAAGGAGTAAAGGCTATGGTGCTTTCATTAGGATTCCTCACTTACAATTGAGAACGCGTCCACCTTTGGGCAAGGAAGTTAATTGGTAGTCGCCTTCTGCACAGATGGAGTTCTCGCAGGTGGGGAAGTGATGGGCATTTTCCTTAGGCCATCCTGCGTTTCCGGAAATGCCTCTGCCTTCCTGAAATAAGAAGTGGGCAAACACTGGGACCCTCCATCCCAAGTTTAGGGGCCTTTTCCTCAAACCCGCACACCACTGAAAGAAAATGCTTCTCTCTCCAGGGAAGATCTTAGGTGGAAGAATGTTTCGCCAAGGAGTGGTTTCTCGTGTTTCAGTGTTAGGCCCCTCCCATTAGGGTGCCAGGCCGACACACGGAAACACTGCTGTGGCTGTCTTCCTAAAAACGAGATGTGAGTCCAGGCTTGCTGTGCACACAGATTAGTTTCTCGGGGTGGAACAGAGGTCTCTGTCCCAGTCAAGCTCTCGCACACCTGTATGTGTCAGCATCCAGGAAAAAAATGGAACTCCTCAGTTGAAGGCAGTTCTCTCCCATTGCTACTGCTTCTCCTTCGGGGATTTGAGCTATCCTCATGCTAGCTGACGGTAAGAAAACTTCCCTCTCCTGGTGACCATGCGTGTGTCCCCTTCTACCTGCACTTGCTTCTCAGAAGGGAGTTTATTGATATCCTTTTCTTTAACCTTCCACGCCACACTGCACACTGAGAATTCCGTTTATGGCCCAGTCAGTTCCACAGCTCGGGCTGCTGTTTTCGGTGCTACAGGAGTGTTGGTTGGTGTCGACCCACGGAAGTGTGAGGCCATGCTCTGAGGCCCGAGTTCAGGGAGAACTTTCTCAGAGTGTCTCAGATGGTTTTGTGTAGGGCACTTTTGCTTGCACTTTGTCTCAGGGGGACCCGAGCATCTTTCTTCTGGCAACAGGATATCATAGTGAGACACGGCTTCCCTCCATGCTCGTCTCCTGGAGTAAAGGCGATGGCGCTTTCTTCAGGCTTCATCACTTACTTCTGAGAACACATCTCCTTTGGGCAAGGAAGTGTTACTTGGTAGTTGTCTTTTGCACAGCTGGAGTTCACACAGACGGGGAAGAAGTGAGCATTTCCTTAGGATGTCCTGCATCTTCCTGGAAATGCCTCTGCCTTCCCGAAACAAAGAAGCAGTGTGCACACATTGGGAACCTCCAACCCAAGTATATGGGGCCTTTTCCTCACACCCGCACACCCACCAAAGAAAACACTTCTCTCTCCAATGAAGAAGATCTTAGTCGGAGGACGATTTCGCCAAGGAGTGGCTTCTCGCAGTTCAGCGTTCGGCACCTCCCGTTAGGCTTAGGCTGTCACGGCAACACAAGGAAACGCTGCTGCGGATCTTCCTAAAAGCGAGTTGTGAGACCAGGCCTCCTGTGCACGTGGATTTGTTTCTCCAGGTGGAGCAGAAAGCCCTGTCCTGTGAAGCTCTCACAAACCTTTGACAGCTTCCGTGAAGATATTGAACTCATCAGCTGCAGGGGGTTCTCCCCTTTGGCTAGTGCTTCAGTCTTCGGGGGGTTGAGCTCTTCTAATTTTTGCTGGGGATAAGACTGCTTTACTCCTCTGACGACCGTGCGTGCTTGGCTTCTCTCTGGCCCTTGTTTCTCAGAAGGGAGTGTATGGATGGCCTTTTCCTTGCCCTTCCAAGCCCTTGAGCACTTATGTTGGAGCCATTGTGCACTGAGAATACGTTAGGAGCCCAGCCATGCACAGAGCCTGGGCTTCTATTTCAGTTGCTGCAGGCGAGTTGGCTGGTGTCGACCCCTGGCATTCTGAGGCCCTGCTCCGAGGCCCGATTTCAGGCCAAGAGTTCTCAGTTTCTCAGAGGGTTCCGTGTAGGGCCTTTTTACTTGCACTTCGTCCCAGGTGGGCACGAGCGTCTCTCTGTCTTCTGAAAAAGCATATCATAGTGAGAGACAGCTTTTCTTCAGGCTTGGATCTTGGATTAAAGGTCATGGTGCTTTCGTTAGGCTTCCTTGCATACATATGAGAAGGCATCCATCTTTGGGCAAGGAAGTATTAATTGGTAGTCGTCTTTTACACAGATGGTGTCCGGGCCGGCAGAGAAGTATAGGGCATTTTCCTTAAGCCTCCAGTATCTTACTGAAAATACCTCCACTTTCCTGAAACGTAGAAGCAGTCTGCACACATTCGGACCCTCCAACCCATGTATATGGGGCCTTATCCTCACACCAGCACCTCTGGGGTGATGAGTCCACTCTTCTGTTTAGGTCCAACTTTTTACTCCTTCCTTTTGTTCCCCCACTGAGCTCTTTTTGGATCCCCTTTTTAAATCCATCACTTTACCTCTTGGATTCATATTTATAGCCAAAACTTCTTTTTTGAACATGAGGTTTCAATTCTAACATTGCGCTTTATTCAACTTGAGTATCTAGTTGCATCTTTGGGTCTCAATTTCTTAAGTTGGTCTCCATATGCCTGTAATTAAACGTGTTGTTTTTATTTTTCCTCTGTTAATAATTCCATGTCAATTTAAGTCTTAGGCTAGCAACAAGAATCCTGAAGGGTGAGAAAAAAATTTTCCTGGAGGAGAAGCCCTACCCACTTTAATGAGGGTCATCTTCTGTACCTAACGTCAACTGATTGCAGATGGTGGTCATATTGTAAAATACTTTAACAGCAAATAGAATTAGTGTTGATTAAATAAGTGGGTGGTATAGCCTGGCCAAATAGATACATCAAAATACTTGTCACTGATTCCAAAGGGCTAGTCCGTCATAGTAAGAGTGAATGATAAATACCCCATTCTGCAGAGAAAGATAAAATTTTTTACTGAAAACTGGTAGTGGCTATCAAGAAAAAAATCCTTTCAGAATTTGTGAGTACCAGCTACAATACACGTGAGTTTGTGATCTGAATGCATGTTATCAATGTGATTGAAGAAGCGAAAGTGATTATATGTTAGTAAGTAGTATGCCCAGGGGACTGGAAATTCTAAGTATACATTCTTTCTGGAGAAGCTGACTTCAAACTAGGTCTCAAAACATCCCCATGTGGTGAAGCTCCTAGTATATTGAACATGACACAGTAAAAGACACAAGACATAGAAGGATATACAGTAAAATGAGTAAGAGTCTGCAGAAACCAGAAAAAGAAGAATTAGTTTCATAAATACATCAGACATTAAAATTGTCAGACATCGAATAAAAAAAATGATAGTGCTTATTTCTGTTAAACTGTGCTGAAAAATTCTGACACATCTATTAGGAAAAGACAGCTCAACAATGGAATGAGGAGAAGTGAAGAAGAAACAAATCACAAAAGAGGATAGCTAATAAATAGAGAAAAATATGCTTAACTTTATTTTTCATCAGAAAAATGGAAATTAAAATTACAACGAGAATAAAGAGTTAAGATGCCAGAGGATCAGGATACCCTAATTTCTTCTGGTCCCTGGAATTCAGCTAGATAGTTATCAAATCATTCTGAACACCTGCAACCTCAGTGGGAGATCTGAAGAAAGAATTGCCGCAGTTCTACAAATAGAAAATGACCATTTTGGGGAAGGTAGGAGATGTGGAGATGTGAATCCAGCATGATACATCAGAAGATAAATGCAGAGGGCAGGGAGTTTGCTTAAGCAGACTACTCCAGAGTATTATATAAACAGTACGATGCAAAATCTGAGCATTTAGAAGTCTGTTACAGTGGGGACATCTTTGGCTTAGTGGCAGGTGGCAAAGCAGGGCACAATCCCAGGTGGGACAACATGGCCTCAGGATCCCCAGGGTCACAAGAAGAATGGTAGTATTTGAGTGTGGCAGAGTTTCCAGGCATTAGAGCAGTGAAGCTGGCTGAAAACAGCAAGTCTAGGAACTAGCTTTCTGCTCACCTGTGAGCCATAAACATTGAGCACAACCACATGACCACTCTGGGCAGGAGCCTAGCAAAAGGCAGAAGCAAGGTGAGACCTCACCTCCTTTTCCCAAAAGGAACGATGTGGGTCTGTGCCACAGGAGTCTGTAAAGTTTGGAGACCCAAAACTGTGAAACATGCCTGACATAGAAATGCTTGGTCACAGGCTGGGTGAACACAGAGTTTGGTCAGACCAGGGAGGCAAGAGTGCTTCTCTGTGAGATGTCACTGAAGATCGCTGTGTGTGTTTGTGTGTGTGTGTGTTTGTGTGTGTGTGTGTGTGTGTACGAACTTTCAGTTCCCAGGTTAGAGAAAGGGGAGCCAACATTTTCTTCCCCCGACATTGGTACTGAAAGCCTTCAGGGAGCAAAACAGCAGCACATAGTGCACTCTGTAGACACTTTCACTGAGCCCAGCCCCCTGGCAAGCGAGGTGCAATTCCACTAGGGCAAGGACAACTGAGAATCAATGGAACAGGCCCCTCCCCCAGAAAAGAAGGAACAGCTCCCTAGCATCAAGTTTACCAACATTTTTAAAAATACTTTAGTGTTTTAAATTTATATTTTTCAAACACTTTCTTGTATTTTTAATATTTTTAAATTTTTACACTCATATGCACATTATGAAGTTTTTATTTTTGGTTTCCATTCATTGCATTTTATTGCATTTTTAATATATATGTATGCATATATACACGTATGTATGTATATATATATATATAATTATACTGAACAGTTCCTGCCAGTGGAGAGGAGGCCTTTCAAAACTGGGCCTGAAACATAAGGAATAGTAAAATGTTCTTAACTCAGAGGACCATTGGTGTGTACACCCAAGAAGGGGAATGTGAACTGATATTTGTGTTCCCATATATAGATGCGATTTAAGCCGTCTGCATCTGTGTGTGTGTGTGTGTGTGTATTTGAATGTGGGTGTTTAAACGTAAGGAAAAGGCCATCCACGTAACTCAAAAAAAAAACACGGGGAGAGAGTAATTCCCTCTGATTGCCTCCCGGGGGAGATTTTAGCTTGTCATTGGGGTTTATGTAGAAGTACACAGGGAGTGCCATGTGAATGAGTGTCACGTACCTCACTCAAAAGCACAGCGCTGTAGATAAGCCGTCTTCCCACTAACATGTTGCCAGAAGCGAGAAGTACATCGGGAAACCTATGTCTGAAACCTAAGAGTGAAATGCTCTTAGCTCAAAGGACCATGTTTGGATAAAATGCAAATTAGAACAACTCTCTGGTTGCATGAAGATCAAAGCCTTTCCGGGTCTACAGACGGGTGCCTAAGGTAACTGCAATAATGTTACCATATGAAACGACTCTGGAGAGAAGTCGACTTTCAGGCCGATTCCTCTCTCCTGAAACCAGAAAGCTGGTACCAAATTGTGAGTGATAGGACATAGGAAGTGCTGTGAACATACCAGCGAGACATACAAGTCTGTGTTGATTGCATTGTTCCAAGAAGACCTGGTTTCAGGACAGAAGCGATCTTAAATGTAGGTGGGGAGGGACATGCCAAGTGTCACACACTTCACTCAAAGACACGGATCTGCGGAGAAACTCTCCCTCAATCTTTCTCTTTTCCTTATGTTTCAGACATAGTAATCCACGTCCTTCTAGCTTCTGGCAAGAACATGTTAGTCGGTAAATCATCCTTCCAACTCACATGTGCTTACCTCAGAAGGCAGAAGTACTTTCAAAAATGTTTCTGAAATGTTACCTCAGGTTAAATGCTCTGAACGCAGAAGACTTAGTCTTTCCAGAAGGCACATTTGAAGAAAACCTACTCTCACAAAGATAGAAGGGGATTCAGATCTATACATGGAAGAGTAAGGAAAGTGCCATCGACTTAACTCCTAAAGTACAACAGGGGAGAGAAATTGAAATGCAACCACCACTCTCTCTCTTGGAGGTGGGTGCAGTTTCAAAGAAGTCTGTGTTTGTGTGTATTCATATGCCTCTGTGTGTGTGTGTGTGTGTGTGTGTGTGTGTGTGTGTGTGTGTGAAGGTACAGAGAGCATGCCATGGAAGTCCTTTCCACTCAAAGCTTGTTTCATGAAGACAGAAGTGATTTTACATTCACATAAAGAGGATTATGCAATGGGTCATATACTTAGCCCTAAAGACAGCACTGTAGAGTAACCGTCCCCCACTAACATGTTGTTGCCAGAAGCAAGAAGTACGTTGGGAAAGCTATCTATGAAACCTAAGGAAGAGTGAAATGCTCCTAGGTAGTAGGACCAAGTCTGGATAAAATGCAAATTGGAACATTCCTGTTGCACGGTGATCGAAGCATTTCCACTTGTACGGATGGGCCCTAAGGAAACTGCCATGGATGTTACCCTATGAAACGATGAGGGAGAGAAGCCGAATTTCATCCTGATTCTTCTCTCCTGATACTTGGTAGCGGTTTCAAAACTGTGAGTGATAAAAGATAGGGAGTGTCGCAGACTTACCGGGGCAGACACACAAGTCTGAGTCAAATGCATCTTTCCAGGAAGAACTTATTTCAGGAAGACAGATGCAATCTTACATGTTGGTGGCAAGGGACAAGCCAAGGGTCGTGCACTTCACTCAAAAAAAGGCGCTGCCGAGAAACTGTCCTTCAACGTATTCCTATCCCTTATGTTTCAGTCACCATTTTCCATGTACTTCTAGCTTCTGGCAAGAACATGATAGTCGCGAAACCATCCCTGCAACACACACGTGCTTGCCTCTAAGGGCAGAAGTACATTCAAAACTATGTCAGAAACGTAAGCTCAAGTCATATATTCTGAACTCAGAGGACCAAGTCTATACAGAAGGCACACCTGAACGAAAAGCTGCTTTCACGAAGATAGAAGCAGCTTTATGCTTTATGTAGAAAACCCTTAGAAGAAAATAAACAATATAATTAAGTACTCCTCAAAAAGTTAAAACATACAGTTTGCTTTGAAAGAAACACTAACTGTGAGACTTCAAGGATCATAGTTTCATTTGTTTGATTGATATATCAATCTTATATGGCAACAAAAGGGTGTGAGTGTGTGTATTTGAAAAGAATGGAAAATTTAAATTCTTATAGAAAGAAATAAAACAGTGATGCACTTTATACATAAAATACAGGAAAAGGAAAATTGCAGAATATAGTGAAAAACTGATGCATGGGTTCTAACTAAATTAACAGCAATGAGATTCCTTTTTCAGATTGATATATTCAGAAACGGTGACCATAATGCGTTATTGCAGATACAGGGTGGGATTCCATACTGATAAATGCTCTAAGATAAACTATCTATAATAAATCAACAGAGGAAAATAGTATCATCACACTAGACCTTGAAAGATACTTTGACTATATTGAAATCACAGCCCTGATACAAACCGCATGAAATAGATGCAGATACACTTAAACTGTGATGACACACTCTCACCCACACACATAGAATTCAGTCCCACAACCAGGAAATTAATGGAGTGGCTGGAGGGAGGATATTTCTACAAGTTCGGGATCAGGGTAATATGACCTATATGTTATTCTTCAACAGTTTTATGCGGGTATTAGACAGTGGAAGTGAACAAGAAAAGTCCTGGTTAGATCTCAACATTGATGGGAATGGACGTGGAGTTATTTCAGAAGATCCAAATATTTGATTCAGCCATAGATACTCCAGGTGTATCTATTCAGCCATAGATACTCATGCAGAAGAGTTTTAGAAGAAGTGCCAGAGGAAATTACCCCAATGAGCAAAAAGGCAAAGAAGATGACATAGGTCTGAAAATTTCTAGAGATAGGTAAGTGACCACGGAAGAAGAGTCCTCAGAAGCCAGGGATGAGATCAGCACACTCTACCTGCCGCCCTCACTCTATTAACTTCAGTGCAAAAGAGACTCTGTGCCCCAACCTGATGGGGGAGACGAACTTTCTGTGTCCTTTGATATACTCTTCACCTATGAAGGGGCTGCAGTGAGTGTCTTGGAGGACAGAGAGAAGGAAGACCCCTCAGGCCCAGGTGGTTCCCCTGCATGGACCTGGACCCAGGTTAGAAAAAGTAAGAACAACAGAAGCAGAAACCACAGGCTGAGCCTGAGCAGCTGCTGGGGCTTCCCCCTCCCATCAGATAGGAAAAGTGGTCTGGTCTCAGTTCTCACGCGGCTGGGAATCTGTGAGAACCTTGACATGCTGTCACGGGAGGGGCAGGGAGGAGCAGCTACATCCTCAGACCTCACCCCAGTGATGGTCTGGGAGCCAAAGCTGCCAGATACGGAACAAGAGAATAGCTCACTGTACACAGAGGGTAGGACAAAATAGGTGAGGATTTGGACCCCCGTTCATGGGAGCTGTTGGTACCAAGACACATATTAAACAGTTCTGATGTGTGCTGAGCTGTATTCTCAGTCCCTGTTTCTGCCCTGACTTGTTATGGACTCTGCCTCAGGGTAACTGCCCGTAGCAGCCAGGAATTTACGCTCAAGCTGAAGAAGACACACAATGTCTTCCTCCCAGAGACGGGTTTTGAGGAGAAATTTAAGAGAATGTGGAAAGACTCTGGGGACAAATTCCCTGAGTTTGGTCTCAGATCCAGTTTACATCAAACAAAGAAGCAGCTGAGCTGGCCCCAAAACTAGATTGTGCAGGAAGCCCCATTACTCTGGGGCTCCCAGGCTTTTATCTCACTTCTCCACAGGCCAGGAACACTGTGTGAGCATTGAGACTGAGTTCAAAGGACTGGCAGTAATAATCAGCCTCAAACTCTGCCTGGAGCCTATTGATGTCGGAGAGCTTGAGCTGCTAAACTTGGAGCCTGAAAACCAGTCAGGGACACCTGAGGGTCGATTGCTACCACCATATATGAGGTGTTTAGGTCCTTACCTGGAAGCTCTTGTTACCAGTTTCACACAAAAAACACTGATGTTATTCATGCTTCAGGTCCCCCGACACTGAGGATGGCTGGGACAGACAGCACAGCCCAGGATCCTGGAACGGGGAGAAACACAAAGATGGTGATGATCAGTTCTTGAGACAAGAGGAAGAATCAGGGCCAACATACCCTCTCAGGACCCCTTCCCCTCTCCACACATCCTGTGACCTGTCCAGTGAGCGAGTATCATGAGGAGGGGAGAATACCAGGCCCTGGTGGGGACAATCACGGATCCTGCCATCTGTGGCCCACAACTGAGCAGAGCTTCCCCCTCATCCCTCCCTTCCCTCTTCATCCTCTGAGAGAGGGAGGGCCCACCCCAGCTCTTTGACCCTGCCCTGGCCCTGGGTCAGGTCCCTCGGCTTGAGGATGTAGGAGGGGTTGGCAAGGGAGGGGCAGTGGCGGCCATGGCGTGGGTGGACCCAGCTGTGAGCCCTAGGAAGAGAGTACAGGAGGTGGGGGTCTCCGGAAGGGACCCAGGTTTGATCAACCCAGAACTTCAAGTAAATCTAAAGCACAGCACTGTAGAGAAACCGTCCTCCCACTAACATGTTGACAGAATTGACAAGTACGTTGCGAAAGATATGTCTGTAACCTATGGAAGAGGGAAATGCTCTTGATCGGAAGAACAAGTCTGGATAAAAGGCAAATTGGAACGACTATCTAGTTGCCCGAAGATCGAAGCATTTCCAGATGTACGGATGGGGGCCTAAGGAAACTGCCATGGATGAGACCCTATGAAACCACACGGGAGAGAAGTTGCATTTCATCCTGATTCGTCTCTCCAGATACCTGGAAGCGGGTTCAAAACTGGGAGTGATAGGACATTGCACCATGGACTTACCAGGGAGACACACAAGTCTGTGTTGAATGCATCGTTCCAAGAAGACCTTGTTTCAGGAGGACAAAATAGATCTTAATTGTAGGCGTCAAGGGACAAGCCAAGGGTCGTACACATCACTGGAAGACAAGGGCCTGTGGAGAAACTGTCCCTCAGCGTATCCCTTTTGCTTATGTTTCAGACACTATAGTCCACGTAATTCTAGCTTCTGGGAAGAACAAGGTAGTGGAGAAACCATCCTTCAAAGTCACCTGTGCTTGCCTCAGAAGGAAGTGGTACTTTCAAAACTGTGTCTGAAAGGTAATCTCAAGTCAAATATTCTGAACTCGGAGGATCAAGTAAGTCTATACAGAAGGCACATCTGAACGAAAATCTGCTTTTACGAAGATAGAAGCGCACTCAGGTGAAGAGATGGAAGAGTAAGGAAAACACCATCGACGTATCTCCTAAGACACAACACAGGAGAGAAAAAAATAGCAGCTGACAGCGTCTCTCCTGGAGGTGGGTGTAGCTTCAAAGGTGTGTATGTGTGTTTGTGTCTGTGTGAACATATACAGAGCATGTTACGTACTTCCCTGGGAGATACAGGCATGTGCATAATACGCCTTTCCACTCACGCTAGCTTCATGAAGACAGAAGTGATTTTTCATTCACATGGTGGGGATCAAGCAAAGGGTCATACACCTCTTAGGCCTACGAACAGCACTATAGAGAAACTCTCCTTTACTAAACTGTTCCTGTGAGGAGAGAAGAGTCGTTTCAAACTGTGCCTGAAACATAAGGAAAGCAAAATATTCTTAACTCAGAAGAACAAGGGTGTGTACAACCCAAGAAGGTGAATTTGAAGTGATATCTGGGTTCCCATAGATACAAGCAATTTCAGTGTGTGTGTGTGTGTGTGTGTGTGTGTGTGT